>MINK01171938.1:5512-38903 GCA_001735545.1 Phormia regina
TGTTCTCCCATCGCTGCCTCTTAAATTAAATTTGGACTCATCCGAAAATAGGACAGTTTCCATATCTGTTTTGTCCAATTTAAATGATCTCTGGCTAATTGAATTCGAGCTGAGCGATTCTTTTTTAGAAACAAGAGGTTTTTCACAGGACGATAACAACCGAGACCAGCCCCATTTGCACTGCGGCTAACTGTTCGAGTACTAATTTCCAATTTTAGATTATGGAGTACCTCCCTAGGAGTAATTTTTGGGCATTTCTTGAACTCTCTTGCTATCAGATTATCCCGTCTTTGTGTAGTTTTACGAGATCTTCCTCCAAGATGTTGAGTTTTCACAGTAACTGTCTCACGAAATTTTTTTATAATTTTCAAAACTATTGACTTATCAATTGAATATTTGTTTATTGGCAACAAATATATCTTTATGATTAAGAAATACATATTTGAATATTTAACTCTTTTAAAATTTTTGGAAACTTTTTATAAAATTTAAATTTTTTTAAGAAAAAGTGCTTAATATAGGATTGCTGACTGACTGAGAATACGTGTGAATCTTACACTCTCTCATTTAATCGTTGCTAATAGTGCAAAGAGTACAAAATTTACTTTCAAAAATTATTGAAATAAATGTTTGGTAATAAATTTCTTTAATATTAATGTTTTAAAATAATGTAGGAGGAATGATAATTATATTTTTTACTTCAATTTTAATAAACTGAAGTGTAAGAAAAGCGAAAGTGTATAAAAAAGGTTTAATGAGGCATGAATAGCGGACGTATTATATTTATTAAACTCTCTTTTTTTTTTGAGTGCATTTTCTCTACTCTCACAAACACTATAATATTTTCAGTGATTGATATCCCTTACTTAATATCTCCTTAGCTCTTAACCGTATTAAGAAGTAATGAAAGAAAGACTTGATGATAATAATTTTAATAAAATTTTTTTATATAACAAAGTTAGACAAGTATTTTTCGATATATAGTGCAACTTTCCTAATTTTATAAATTGCGATTTATGGCGAGAATTAGAGTCAATTCGAAAAGAATGGATAAGAGGTTAAGTTCTTATGAATACCATGTATCCAAAATGACAGAGAAACACCGTGCCGCAGAATTAGTGTTTCCCTGTGTTGTTTATTTTAAATAACACAGTGGTTCTTTTCAAAATAATTATGTAACCATTGCAGCTATCACAATAAAATTGTACATGGTCAGAGGCAAGGTGTTTATGAGTTGTTTTGGAGGAATACAGATTCCTAGAGTGTCAGGGGTGTAGTACATTTCCCTCCAAAGTTGGGCATTTCCGGTATGTAATTTGTAAAAAAATTGCCAAAGAAGAAGTCTTAATCCAATTGCATGTAGCAAAGCAAATACGAAGCAAATGTCTCACCAAACTTTGACATTTTGAAAAAAATTTTATTTTTTTATTTTATTTTATTAGAATTATATAATACAATAAATGATATTATATAAATAAAGAAAAGAGACTGCGAGCGACAATGGCCTTCGACTCTGTCATTATAATTGATTTTGAAAAAATACAATTTCTTTAAATTCTCACATTTTAAAGCTAAAATAAACATAAACTTATTTCAATTGAATACTTCCATATATAAGGTGTAGCGCTCCTCCTCTAGGTCTTCTTCCCCAAGCCAGTCTGATGACTATGCCAAGTCCGCTCTACGGTTCAAATAGTCGGGCGAACTCAGGCACTGTCGCGTTAGTCACTGCACTATATTGAATGAAATAGGCAGATTAGTTCATATACAGGGGACTAAAAAACTTAATACCGAGAATGAAATTTGGTAGAACATTTGATATCAGAAACCCTTCTAGGAAAGATTGGTCAACAAATTCCGTCTTTAAGGAATATGCAATCTCAGTATTCACTGATGGTTCTAAGACAGATACTGGCACTGGCAGGGGTATTTTTCCTGATGACTTCGATATTTCGATGTCTATCAGATTACCCAATTCGTGCACAGTCTTCCAAGGCAGAAGTATATGTCATTAACGTTACAGCGAAGCGAATTCAGGAATTTAATTTCTCCACTTCGAACATTGATATAGATGTGGATAGCCTTGCAGAAATCAAGGCTATAAATTCCCCCATTGTAAGATCCTTAACTCTGCTAAGACACTTTCGGGTGGAGCTGGTATGGTTTCCGGGCCATACCGGAATACGAGGTAGCGAAATGGCTGATGAATGCGCAGTAAACGCAACGTCTTTGAAAGAGGCACTCGCTTACGAGGACATTCTCACCCTCTTCGCTACTGCATCCAAGACTCTTGACGAATAGTCGGTAAATGAGATCGAAAACAGGTGGTTCTCAATTACCACTATCATATCGAAACATATGGATTACCAAGGGAATAGTTTTTGTAGAAGTTATTTAGATGAGGAAGAAGAGGGATCCGTATAACATTTGTTATGTGAATGTCCATCACTGGAAGGGCGCAGACTGAGACACCTCGATAGGCAACTCTTCCATAATCTGGATTATATCAATGACATGCCACTTTCAAACCTGATTAAATTTGTTAAGAATACGGACTGGTTTTAGGACAGACCAACAGAAAGTTAATTTTTTGGTTTATGCAAAGGGAGAGGAGTTTTCTTCTCATATAGGGCATCACAATGGGCCTAATTGCCTCCGTTATAACCAAACCTAGGTCCTTCTCTGCAACCATTCCATATAGTTCAATTCGATCTGAGCAGTAGTTTACTAGATACAAAGCTTTTATTTATTTCTGATTTTGCTTCACATGCATTTAAATTAATTTTTGACAAAATAAAAAATACGTATGATATGTAAATCCCGCCCGTAGATATATATGTGCTTTTACCTGATTACAAACAATCCAATTTTTTTATCATTTACTTTACTTATTTAATTGTCAATCTTTTAAAACCCCTTAAATTTTACCCAAAGCTCAGTTTATTGTTTTATCACATTTTTGTAATTTTTTACAATATATGTATGTATATAATACCATTCATCTCTCCCTGCCACAAAGTTACTCATTTTTTTATTTAAAATACAAACAATAAAGAACAATAGTTTGTTCCTCCAACGTATTTCTTTAACAATTTTTGCATTCTATACACATGTCAATGACATGAAAGTGCCTGCTTTATTTTAAAACCTTTATATAAAATAAAATAAAAAAAAAACAAAATAAAATAATAAAAACTATAAAGGACCAAAAAATAAAAAATGGCGTCCTGAAAAAATATTCCTATGGAACAAAAAATATGACCCACTAATAAATAAAACACAGGAATCTCTGAGTTACAGTTTAAAGAAAATAAAAAAGCGGAATATTTCAATTGACATTATTTAACAAAATAAAACAAAGAAGAAAAAAATTAGTGAACGAATGACAGAGAAAAAGGACAAAATGAACTAAATAAAAAACAAAAAAAACAATAAAGCAACTTTCCTTCCTTTTAGAAATATAAAAGGGAAGGAAATGCAGAGATTTCTTAAACAAAAAGAAATAATAATGCTGAAAGAAGTTATTAAAATGAGATATATATCTATAAAAGGAATAGAGTAATGATTTTTATCTTATATTTCATGAGTTTTTAATAAAATTATGGTTTAAAAAATTATATAAAGCTACATTTTGTATTATTTAATATTTAATTATTAGACTTTTCACCCTTAATATTTCTTTATCCTTTTAGCTAACAAAGCCAACAAGTCTTTCTTTTTTCCTTAATTGATTTAATAAATGACAGGATTTTATTTTAATTATACTTGAAAGTATAAATACCGTGAAAAAACTTACCATAATCAAAAGTTTAATTTTTTCGCCTTAACTACTTTTAACAAACTTAATTTTTGTCATTATTTTTTATTGTTTTGCGAAAAATAAGTAAAAAAGAAAAAAGGGAATATTTCCTTTTTAATATTTTGTAAAATCCGGCATAAACCATTATTATACTACAACTATACACTCATTCACTCGCTCATTCTATTCAGAAATTTTTTTCTTATTATTTTTACAAACATTTTCGCAAAAAGAAACAAAAAAACAACAAAAGAAAATTTGGAAGCCGACTATTTTTACAGTGTGGTTTATATGTTTAAGGTCAATAATATAACATTTAATTAATTTAAATTTTTAAAATTTGTATAATTTGTGCAACAATCGGAACAATTACAGGACAGCTTACTTGGATCCAATTTGGTCCCGTTGTGATACGCTAATGGATCATGTTGTATAGCTCACATGAGACTACGTTTCGAATCGAACGAGCTTGATGTATTTATATAGGATGTGATCGCTATGACGTCAATATCAAAGAGATCGGACAGTATATGCACAATTGGACTGCCGAGTTTAACAGTCCTTATTTCAGAGAGAGTCGGACAGTGGCATAATAAGTCCTCCACTGTCTCTACCTCTTTTTCATCAAGACAAGGGAGTCCTAATCTCTTAGCATGTGCACCAGCAATAAAATTCCCTGTATAACAGATATCGTCTTTACATAAGACCACTACAAAATTATAAAGAGAAAAAATTATGGACTTACGTAAGAATTATTCCTATGGTTAAAATTAAATGTGACTTGGAGCGATTGATTGATTGATTAAAGTATGACAGTCCTTCTAAATATACATCGTAATGAAAACTTCTACAAATATTGCAAATAAGCACTAGATTGATTTACCGCATTACTAATTTCATCCAAAGCGATATATGCATATTAAATAGTACATTATTCCTATTCTTAAAGTCCGATCAGATCAGACATCATCAAGCATTGCTCATATATTGCAAATATCAGGCCCATATATTTTGATTTGTATCAGTCAATATTACGACCTTCTTCATTGTTCTTAGATTCTAATGTTATGTCTAGATCTAAACCCATTACTCTACTTAGGATCGATGTTGATAACATTACACATCTCTACTATTTTATGAATAGATTTCTAATTATATCACCCCAATTTAACAAAGAGAAATAATTAAAAATAATAATTAATTCAACATTTGAAAAGTCCAGTAAATTAATATTCAAAGACACAACTGTAACATTTTAAAACAAATTCCGAATTGTCGGATCTAATCCTTCAATCCTTCGGAACTATGCTAAATCCCAAGTTAACACTTCAATGAAACTTATTTTTAATATATTCTAAGAAATAATTTTTAATTAATCGATTATTTTACATTTCTACAGCACCCTAACGATTATTCAGCCACAATTGTATGCCAAGCTATTATGCTTCCAGGCAGTTTCCTTTTAGAATAGGAACAATTTATGAAGAACAGAAAATACTACAACAACACATAAAATACTTGAAGTAATTTTAGTTAAATATTTCAAATTACCAAAGTATGATGGAGTGAATGAGCGCATAAAGCGGGCGTGGGTACTGTTGGTTGACTGGTTGGCTGGCTGGCAGGCAAGCAGTCAGGAAATAAAAGAAAAAAAGTAAAAAAAATAATAATATAACAAACAGAGACTCAAAGGAAGGCTTGACTAATGAAGGTTTTGCAGACATTTCGTATGTGTGTGTGTGTAGCTTTTTTTAAAAATAAAAGAAAAATTACCTGTGGCATTTCAAAAAAACAAAAAAAATTGCAGCCTCTTACAACACGGTGGCATTCTTTTTGATGTTTTATTTTGTTCACATTTTTTTGTTGCACAAGATTTTTATGAAAAAAAGAAATTATTTTTATGGCCTGCATTTTGTTTCAGTACAAAAAAAAAAAAAAACCTATTCCAACGTTCTATACTCCAGCATACCAAAGGGNNCAATATTTTACAAAGAACAACTTATTTAAACTTCATATTTAAAATCCTCATAGATTAAAGAACAAAAACTTTAAGAAAAAATAACAAAAATTAAAACAACAAAAAAAGTTATAAATGTTAATTATAACAAAATAAGAATCTTTTCTTATTTTCGAAATCGAAAAAAAAGAGTTTAAGTTTAAAAGAAATTATTTATTTTCTTTTATATCTTAATAGAGAGCTTAAGTAAAATGTTTATAAAATAAATATATAAAATAAATCACACCTTTACCATGAATATGCATTAAATGCTGAAAATGTTTAAATATTAAAGAAATGTTACTAGAAAAAACAAAACTCTCTTAACTTATGTATTTACTCTAAAAATGTAGTATTTTCAGTAAAAGCTCCACATAAACGCAATTTCTCTCCAGTGACAATAGCTCTTAAAAATTGCGGCATTACCGAGTTCACATTCTCATTAGCTGATGAGTTTTCTGCGGATTTATTTAAACCTTCTCCCAAGCGTATAACATAATCCTTGCTAATTAAATTTTGACGCATATCCCTCTTAAATGGAAACATCAAAATCTTTTCGACTTCAGCTGATGTGGAAACTTTTTCAAGATCTTCCAAGTGTCTGGGTGATATGGAGCAACTTCCATGATTCTTTAAAATTTCCTTAAATTTCTCTTGTATTAATTGTGGATTCATGGTGTTCATTTTGGGTATTCTTATAAAACATTGATATTGATAGAATTGCATTTCTAATTGTTCAATCTTTCTGGTAATAACCAATGGATTGGGTAATTGTAAAACATAATTTGTTTCATTCGTAGCAGATGTGGCAGCTACTATTTCTATGTCACGAGAAAAACGAGTTAAATCAGCTAATATTTCATCTAGAGATTCAGAGAAAACGTCCAAGACATTGGAATTGGTGAAAATATTCTGTGGTATATAGGGAAATTAATAATAGTTTTTAGAATTTTATTGAAAAAAAAAACATTTAAATTACCTTTAACTTTAAGATGGTGCTGTGTAACAAGGGGACAATAGTAAGAGCATAAATTTCACCCAAATTACGTGTTTCCAAATAGTTGAGTACTTTATAACCTTCATTGGTATCATCGAAAAGTCGTTTCTGAAACGATTTTAAAGTTATTTAGAAGTATTAATATGGACTTACGATAGTTTTTAATTATTCTGAAAAACTGAGATAAATATCAAAAATGAATTAAAATAAAATTTGTTAGAAATACCTTTATAATGAACAAATATTTACATTACACATTGGGGCTGTATCGAAAATGTTTAAAAAAATAAATTTATAACTTCTGATCTACCAAAGGGAACCTCAGGGGCCGAGCTAAAAGTAGAATACCTCTGAGATGAAAAAATTTGTATTTTTTGTCTGATTTCAGATAATGCTTGACTATTTTATCATTTATTTCCTGTTATTTGCGTTTGATTTTTTTCTGATTGACTGATTATATTTGCGTGAAATTTGGTATAGGCGTAGCATAAGAGTATAAAATTTTTAAGTTTGGAAGAGGGACTAAAAAGTCCCCTCAAGAGCGGAGCTAAAGGGACTCAATGTACGGTCCCTCTGACATAAAAAATTGTTAATCGTTTTTCAAATTTTTGCACTGAAAAGACCTCTATTTCCAAAAATGTTTCATTCTGCCCCACTGTGCATGAAAGCTTTATTTTGAAAAATATTTTTTTTTAGGATTTTTTATTAAAATTCTGTTTAGAAAATACCAAAACTTTGTAATACAAATACGAAATGTTGAGTCAAAAGTACTACTAATTACAAAAGCTATTTTTCTAATAAATAAAGCTTTTTTAGATATTTCTAAAAATTAAAAAAAAAAAAATAGTAAATATGAGAATTTTAATTATATAAAAGAGTTCTATTTAGAAGATATCAAATCTTTTCAACGGAATTGTGAATTTTAGACCAACTACTTTCCCGAAATTAATGTTGAAAAAGCTTTTTTTTTAATAAAAAAATACACTTCTATGGGAAATCTTAAATGTAGCTAATAATATATTAATTTCATAACCTACCTGTCTGGAAACGGGCACTGGTTTAGCTTGCTCCCAAACCATTTGCCAAGTATTACCNNACTTAATCTATGCTGCTTAACACCCTCATCATCTAAATACTCTTCCCAATCGTTGGGACTATACCAACGTATGAAATCCTCAAAACGAGCATTCAAATTAGCAGCTTTAAAAGCTTCTGCATCGGACTGAAGAGTAGAGCACATCATGGCAGTAACATGATCTAAAATTAAAAAAAAAAATCAATTAAAATAATTTCTTCATTAGATAATCAAAAACAAACAAAAGCTCTATATACCTGAACTAGTGCCTAATTTTAACATAACATCTGCATCATCTTGTAACTGATCTTCTGTCTTGGGTACTGGTTCTTGGGTAATGGGTACATATAAATATTCCTCTGAATCCAAAAGCTGTAAGTCATGCAAACGTTTCAAACGTCCTTCAGGTTTTACCGACTCAGCCCCCTTAAGAGGTGAAGCCGAACGATTGGCTTCATCTTCATCACAATCGTAAAATTCTTCCTCAGTATCATTATCCTCATCTTCGGAGTTTATATCACGTGATTCAGACCAATGAGGTTTAACTACTGCTACACCATGTTCTCTTTGTAGACGACGCTCTATGCAAACATTTAACATTTGAAGTTTTTGATGTAAAAGACAAGTTCTTGTATCGGGAAAACCGCTGGCCACTCTGAAAATAAAAAAAAAAAATATTTTAATTAGTTTATTTTATAACTTAAAAATTGCAAAATTGTTATTTTATTTGAAGTTTTTAAATTACATTTTATTTAATGGATTTTTGTAATTATCCGGATGTTTTTCTTTTTCAAGTTTTTTTTTTTTTTTTTGTAATTTTATTTTTAACAATGATTTTCTAAAATTTTGGTGTTTTTTTTTCTAATTTATTTACTTTGCTATTTGCATTCAAATTTTGTAAATGAATTCATTAAAAATATTATTGACTTGTTGTTGGTTAAGGGAAACTAGATCAATTGAGATTTTTTTTTGATACAAATTTCATTTATTCAATGATTGAACACAAATATTGTGGTAGTCAAATTTTTGTTGTTGCTTTTGTTGTATGCGTTTTTATGGCCTGTTTTATTTGAATTGTATTTATTTATTTTTCGGTTTTATTGCTGCCAATCACTAGATAACTATTCATTTTTATAGGAATGCAATGCGTTTCAGCAGTTTTTTTTTTTTATTTTTTATTTGTGGGTGAAAAAGGAGATTTGTTTTTCACGTGAACATCTCAATTGAAATTGTACTATAACATCAACACCGTCACTTTACATACAATATATATATATGTATATATTTTTGAAAAATTTTAATTGTATTGTATATATTTACAATTGAAATACAGAATTGTTGAGTTGCTTTGATTGGCAGTAGGATGCTACAAAAAAAGGAATTATAAGAGCAATTTAATCTTAACACTTTGCAGATTATTTTTTAAATTTTTTATATTCAAGTTTTAAATATTTGAGATTTTGATTTTATTATCAAATACATATATGGTTACATATATGTACTATAATATACATTTACATGATATAAGCTTTTTATTGCCAAAGGTCAAAGTTCAATTAGAAAAAAATTTACCGATTGAGTCAAAGGTCAAAACATAAATATGATTATTTTCAACAAATATAATGAAGAATTTCGTTGTCGTACATGCTTTTGTTTATGTTGACACATTTGAGTCTTATCCTGATCTCAACAACAGATGGACTGACGGACATAGCTAAATCTATTCAAAATCCTATCAGGGCCCTGAAAATATATACTTTATGATCTGTTAAATGATTTTTTCAAAATTGAAACCAAATAATAATAAAAACAATATATCCCTCAACTTTTTGATGGTGGGTATAAAAATAATGTCCTCACCAAAGTCAAAGGTCAAATTTTTATATGGTTTATTATTTTTTATATAAAAATTAATCTGTGTTTATTTATTTATTTAATTATTTGAGCCCTATAGTTAAAATACTGGACTTTTGTGTTTAGCATTTTCAAGGTATCATTATATAAAAACTAAAGTATTCAATTAATAGGGGTTTCAGATTATTTGACAAATAATTCTTCGGGGTTTTAAGTTTATCGGTTAATAACCCAAATTGTGCCAAATTATTCGATTAACCGAATTATTTTAATAAAACATATTAGACATATAATTAAAATTATTTATAAAATTTTAGCTATTGAAATAGTTATTAAAGACTTAATGTAGATATGGGGTTTATCTTAATAGATCTATCACCCATTTGTTTCAGAAAATTGGACTAGGTATAATACTATAAATGTTATTCAAATTCAAGTTTAATAAATCAGTATTCTTTATATAACTTTTGTTATTTTCTGCTATAAATAAGTATATTGCATGTTTATAGTCTTATTATCCTTGCAGGAACGAAAGAAAAAAATTTCCAAAATTTTTAATCTTTTAATGGCGCATTTTGTTAAATAAAATGTCCCAGAAAAAAAGTAGTGTCGAATGAGTCCAATAAATGTTCCTTTTTTAATGCCTATTTAGTTAGAAGAAAGTCAGGAATAGTGAGTGATATTATGTTTTATTGGCACTTTTATTGAGCACAAGACATGAAGTGTATAATAATACTTTGAAAGTAAAACTCTATTGTATTTATTTTTTCTGGAAATGTCTAGTATCTATTTATTAAATTCTAATACCAAAATAACTAGATTTCAGTTAATCGGTTGTTCGATACAAATTATTCCGTTTATTCGTTATTCGAAAATAGACAGTTTTCAATTAATCGACCAAAATTAACCGGATAACCGAATTGCGGTTAATCGACTGTTTACCCTAGTAATGACCGACAGTAAAATATGGTACATTATTAGTCGATAGGAGCTGGTAGAATTGTACCTCCTCTATAAAGTAAATATAAACCATCATATGTTAGCATAACTATTGCAGATAAGGTGCTGAATATAATTTTATTAGGATCTAGAGGGGAGTTCAAAGAACATATCAATTACACAGGTCAACAAAATCGCTAAAAAATTTATATCTGGAATAATTCCTTGATATTGAGTAGAAAGTTAAATTAAAATTATTCATCACGAAATTTAGTTTCCTTGATAAATTTTAGATTATAAAATTTTCCAGATAATAGGTAGAGGAAATTAGTCACACAGGAAAAGTTTTTAAACTGTACGGGAATCTCTTTTTCATCAACTCAAAATAAAAATGAAACGATAAGGACACAGGGGACTAAAACTCCATAAAACTGAAATAATAAATAATCTATATCATATATCATATGTAAAAGTTATGTAAGAATAACTTTCTCAACAATCTTCATGAGTTTAGATGAAAAGCAAGGGGTAGGGCCAGGGTAATTGCCAAACCCACTCCCCTCCCCCTCACTTTGCAAATCAAATATTCTCAATGGCATGTGCAAATAACTATTAAGGTCATGTGCAAAATTATTGAGATATCTCCAACAGGAACCACTGTGCCTCATTTCTAAAAAAAATTAATTCAAATCGTATAACATTAGTTCATTTAAAAGTTCATGCAAAGTAGGTACAAATATAAAATTTATTAAATTTGAAATTTAATTTTACATAATTTTATTATTACAACTTAGAGTATAAATTACGGAGGTACAGTAATATAGAAAAAATTTACAAACATTATGACAAACTTATAGCTACTTTTACCAGCCACAAATAAGGAAGGAGCTTTTTTATTTATAGCTAATATTTTTGCTTAAAGCTTTTTAAAGGTTTTTCTTATTTTTTTTTCTTTAATTCAGCGACATTTTTAATTCAGACATTTTTTTTTAGTTTTACATAAAATTTAAAAATTTTTTATCATAAATTTTACCTTTTACCAACTTTATTTTTATTTTTTGTATTAAACCCACAGTAATAATGTACCACAATCAATACATTTACATTCAATTTCCCACACAATATCCTTACGCATGTAACTATTGAAAAATAACGCAGCATACCAAACAAATACATTTTTTAAATCCACTGAATTTACAAATACATATGCAAATAAAATAGCAAAAAATAACATAAAATAAATATTGAATAACTGGTGGAAATATTCACAATTGCACAAGAAAGAAAGAAAGAGACAGAAAAAAAGAAATAAATAAACGCCCAAAAATAGACCAGGTTTTGGTTTGTGTTTAAAATATCCCCACACATATGCTATGTTAACTACAAAACTAAAAATAGAAACCGAATAAGTATTGTAAAAACAAAATAAGCTAAATTATATAAAATCCCCAATACCCCCCTCTCTGGTTTTGAAATAAAAAAAATATATTGTAGGTTTGAAGGCGCAACAAACCATGCAACCAACCGCATGCAAAACAATTAAAAGAATTCTTCTCTACAGAGAAAATTGTAAATTTTAACAAATATTTTGTGCTGGCAGGATGGCTGTTTATTTGAATTGCTGTGGAAGCTGTTGCCGGACATTGACTAAACAATCATGTTGGCAAAAATTGCCAACATAAAAAAAAAATTGGATTGATTTTTAGCGGTTTATTTTAGGTTTAGAAAAATTGCTTTAAATGAACTTTGTAGATGTAGGAATGAAAGTTTATAAGGGTGTTAAGTATGTAATACACAAATTTTTATTTTGCTACTACCACTTCCAATAATGTTGCATTAATTCTAATTCTATGTCACGGCGTTTTCAAACCATAACTCGGAAAACTGTATTTTTGCGAAATAATATTGGAATTGAAAGAAAATTTTAACGTGTACAAGTGACTTTTTGGCAGGATATTAATAAACTTTTCATTAAACAGGGAAATTTAAAAAAAAACGTCAGTTTTTTTTTTAACCAAAGTACCTAAAATCCCAGCTCGAAGTTATTTTTATACTCTTCGTTACAAGTGGAATTGATATATGAATATAAGTTTGTCATGTTTGTCTGTTTATAATTCTCATAATTCGGAATTTTTTTCGAAATTATTGTGCTGAAAAACTTAAATAAATCGGTTCAATAATATATATCGGACAAAACACATTTTTGATTTTTTGAAGCCTTTTTTACCAAAGTTTGCTTTATTTTATATAGATCAGTAATTCTAATATAATATTTCGGTTTTTTAATCAACCAAATTCATTCATAAACAACCGAGTTATAGGGCAAAAACTAAACAAATTATTAATGTAAATACATACACAAACATGTATATAAGGCATTTAAATATGTGAAAGTAAAAAGCATACTTTATGGCGCAAATTTTATTTGTTGCATCATAGTAGTTCCAAAACGCTTTTTTAGAAATAATTCTATAACTATTGAACCGTCAGTGGTATTTCAATTAAATTTCTCATGGTAAGAGATTTTCCACTTGACTAGTACAGGTTTCTAGTGGTTCCGGGGAGAAGTGGGTGGCGCTCCAAAGTTGGCCATCTCGGGTGTTTTTTTTTAATCGCCAAAAAATAATTTATTATACGACAGAAAATAAATTTTATATATAGATAGTCCTTGTAAATCTCAATAAAAAAATTCGACCCGAATATCTCTTAAACTAAAGTAGATAACCTACACATGTGTGGGTATTTCTGGTAGAGATTGACCAGGAATATAAAATTTCTTTTCTGTGGCATAATAAATGTATTTTTTACTGACTTTTGAATTTTTCAAAAAAATTACATACTCGATATGGACCACTTTGGAAGGCCACCCATTTCCGCCTTGACCAGCTAGAGATCTGTGCAGGCACCGATCCACGGGGAGGGAAAAAGGTAAATTTCCCTCACCAAAATGAAAAATCGTAATGCAAAATTTGTACTAAATCATAAAATTTAAGGAAATAGTTGTGAAAATCAAAAGCATGAGCTAGATCCGCGCCTGGATCCGTGCTACAT
The DNA here is from genome assembly GCA_001735545.1 of Phormia regina. Taxonomy (NCBI): domain Eukaryota; kingdom Metazoa; phylum Arthropoda; class Insecta; order Diptera; family Calliphoridae; genus Phormia; species Phormia regina. Next base: position 19,224 of record MINK01171938.1, read on the forward strand.
TAAATCAATTTAAAAAACACCTTTGATTTCGTCATAAGAAATTTTATTTCAATACATCCAACGGTTCAAAAGTTACAAAATTATTTCCCTAATTGTGTATAAAGTCAATAGGTTTGTATAAATTTTAATGAAATATAAGATGATATATTTTGCAAAATATCTAGATTAGAAATATTTTCTAATCAATGTTGGTTTTAACAAATCATTTTGTAATTTATTTTATTTATTATTTTGAAATACTTGTAAAATAAAATTACGATATTTTTCATTTTTCTCCTCTTCTTTTAATGGCTCTAGTTCACAAATTTTCTGTTCATTTTCTTGTTTTTGTTTCTCCAAAATATCTTGACATTCTTGTTGTTTTTGTTGGACCTGATTAATATTTTCTAACAGTTTTTGCAAATGTCCATTACACTGTAATTGTTGATCAACAAGGTCTTTTTGTAACTTATTTTGCGCTTTTATTTCATTTTGTAATTCTCTCATCACTTGTTGTAACTGTTCCTTAAGGGTTTGTACCAAATCCTTTTCAGTTTTCAATTCCAGTTGTAGTTTATTTTCCATTTCTTGCAAATTTTCAATTATACTGCGTTGAGGATGCTCTTCACATATAAAACCATTTTGAATATTACAAGTATAATCAGCCCATTTCATATTTGAAGACCAACCAATTTGAATACAATATTGCAAAGAGTGTCTAAAATTTGGTTCTCCATCGTCCCATAGTGTATAATTGAATGGTGCTCCTGTTGCAATCCATTTATATTTATGAGAATTTTGATAATGAGATCCAATGCCACCGACCCATAATAAAACACTTTCACCAAATGTTTTACGTACCAAATCATTTATTTCATTTGATTTAGCACTCGTTTCAATTGAGACTAAAGTCAAGTTCTTTTCCAAACATTCATTAAGGGCATCGAACCAAGTGTACTAGAGTTTATTAAAATTTATATTTGAAAACTGTAAATATAATGGATTAGAGAATCTTTAACTAACCAACCTTTTGTTCATTCTCTATATAATATTGTTTGTTATTAATTGTTTTGTAAAAATGTCCATCGGAATAGATTTCATTAATTTTACAATTTAAAATAATCACAATTATTTGATATAAAAGCAATAAATTAAAGCGCATTTTTATGTTGTTAAATGCTGCAAGTTGTAGCATAAACTAAATGTTGTGGTAATTTAAAAAATATATTTTTTAAGCTAATATCCAATTTCCATGGTAGTTTAAAGTTTTATATATTATAATTCTATTTAGTTTGCTATTGTTTCCTTATCACATTAAAACCGCGAAATTTATATTTAGCTTTAAGAAACATTTATTAATATAAATAACCGAATAACTGTAAAAACGTAAAAAATAAACAGTTATGCAAATCAGTTTAAAAATTGTATTTTATGCTATTTTTGGAAATACGTAATTTTGAAACTTTTGTGGACCTTTGGATATATGTGTGTTAATAAAGTTTCATATATCCCTAGACATGTTTTTTTCCACCTGAGATTCGATCAAGGATGGAGTGAGTTGACCAGAAAATTTGGTCACCTTGGTATGTTATTTTTTTAATAAAAATTTGAAAATTCGACAAATTTGAAATAAATTTTGTGGGAAGATCGCTGTCCAACAACTGTCTTGACAACATGAAAAAATGTTCTAATTCGGAGGTAAAAAATTCAGTTAAGATCATCCTTAAGAAAAAAGCAAAGACATTTTTTGAAATACATTTTATCAGATCTAGAGATTTCAAATCTATATGATGGCTTATTGATAATAGTCACGACAACACAAAGGGACTGTCCTTTTTAACCGCTAGAGATTTGTGTTCCTCTAATTCAACGATAATCCAATTGATTCAAACGTTATAGAATTATTCACTCAAAATGCTTTTTGACACCAGAGTACATCACTTAATTGTGAATAAAGTCAAGAATATTTGCATAAAGTTTAATTAAATATGAGACTATTTATTGAATAATAGAAAGAAGCATCAAAAATCCTTTTTCACTGATATCTCAGTTATTATTGAACCGATCTAGATGAATTTCCAAAAAGCAAAATTCTCGAAAGCAATTCCAATCATTTGATATGTATATTATATATGACAGTTATCATAACACTTTTTCAACGCCATTTCAACCGACACGAATATGGTCCTGTAGTCTCAGTAGAAATTATTAAAAAATTAAAAATATCACATTTTTAATTTTTTAATGATGAAAATTATATATTTATGTACAGAAGGATATAAAACTAATCAAATTTTTTTCTTTTTAAAATTAAAACTTTAGTAGAGCAGTGTTAGTAGAAACAAATTTTAAAAAAGATGCATCCAATTTAGTTTTATTTTTATAAGCAGACAAATTATTTAAATTAATTTAATCTAACTCGCTAAAATTTCGCTATTATACATTTTCTTACTTAATAAATTCTAACATAGTTTTTTATAATTTATTAATATTCTTCATATTTCGTATTCAAATTGTGTTAAAATTTCTATATTCTTTGAAACTTAATTGTAGATTTCATAAATCTTATTAACAACCATCTGGTGTTTAAACTATTTTTTTCTTAAATATGCCTCTGGTTTTGTGGTCAACATAGAAAAAAAAACACTTCAACTCTTATGCTTTTGAGTTATAATTTTCTCTTTAAATAAAATTTTAAATAATTTCCAGAATTTCAATAAAGGAATAATAAAAAGAGGTTTTCTTTCAATTCATTTATAAATTTATCTCATTTTTTGTTTTTGGTTTTCAAGTAATTTAAATGTTAATAACAGATACAGATATAAAATGAACTAGGACAATTTCGTATTCTAGCAGATGTATTCTTATATAGTTCAAAACTAAATATAATCAAATTTGTTTACAATATTGTATGAATAAACTAAAGACACAAACTTTTAATATTAAGTTTTCCTATGAATGTGTAGTGTAGTAGCAAGATAAAACAACAACAACAACAATTTTATGTTGTTGATAATAGCGGAACAATGGGGCAGCCTAAAAAATAAAATGTTAACATTTATATATAACATTTATAAAAATTTATAACATTTATAAAAATTATTCAAAATAAATTTCATTAAAAAAAAACTTTGAATTTTAAAGAAATTAAATAAAATAAAAAATTGACGTTCATAATGTAAAATTTTAAATGAAAAAGTTTAATCTTCCATATATATTCATAAAAGTTACCATGAAAATATGATAAAATATATTATAAACATAACAATTTTAGAACAACTATAATATTTGTTTTGAATATAATAATTTTGCATACAAGGTCAAAGTTCACATATTACATGTTTCAAGATTTTTTATCAAAATAGTTGAATATATGCTAAATTTTTTAATAATTTTAAAGGATCCTGAGTTATACGGAAAAAAATCGATTGAAATTAGTTAATAATAACTCAAGGTCAAAGGTGTGTTTGTTTGTATATATTTGTATTATTAACATAAAAATATAAGGTATATATAAACAATTTTGGAGAAACTACAGAAAAATTGAGTAATTTTATAAAAGTATAAACAATTTGCAAACAGGGTCAAAGTTCAAACTTTTAAAAATATTTTAAAATATTACAACAAAACAAAAATATTTTAAAATATAATAATTTTGTTATGAACTTTAAATAAATTTCAGATATATATGAAGAAAATTTGAAATCATTTAAACCTAAATTCATCAAGGTCAAAGGTTAAACATGAAAATATGGGAAAACATGTTTTATTTTCAAGGATTTTAAAATAAAAATATTATATGTTTAAAATAGAAGAAATTATTAATACAAGGTCAAAGTTCATATTGGAAATTATATGTATTTTTTAAATTAAAATATAGTAAAACATGCTATTTTTTTTACTAATATTAGCGAAATTTTTTAACCTTGAAAAAAAAAATATAAGTAAATCGAACAAAACTAAGTTTATAGCTGCCCTAGTGGGAAAAGAACTTACACAAAACTTATTAAGGTACTATTGCACCAATTGCTACCAATTTCCCGCAGGTTAATATATAAAATATATTTATAAATTTTAGACAAATTAGAAAATATGATAAATTTTGATTCAGAGTCAAAGTTCATATTTTTTATTTATACGCTACTTTGAATAGTATTATAAGCTATATGCTTTATATTTAAAGAAAATTTTAAAATCTAAAGAAAATTTCACTTAGACAAATATATATACCAGCTAAGGTCAAAGGTTACTATTTTCGATACTGGCGATTTTTCATTAAAATACTACAAAAACATACATATGCAGCATATTTAAGGGAAATTGCGAATATTCCAAAAAATGTAAAGCTAGGTCAAAGTTAAGGTCAATTCTTAAGATTAAGAATACATATTTATTTATTTATTTATTTATTTATTTATTTATTTTTTTATTCATTTAGTGTAAGCGAATTAACTTAGCAACTCTATGTCGAAGGATCTATGTTATACAAATTAAATCAAAACCTAATGTTTCGTCTAAGGTCAAAGTTTAAATCTGGGATTTTTCAACTAAACATTGGGGAAAACTATAAAATATAAGAAACTATAGACAATATGTTATCCCATGCTGTTCAGTATCCAACACTACATTGAAAGTTTTTAATGCTTCCTTAAATGCCAATTTCTTTTTCTTCCTACCCATTGTGCAAATCATCAATTTAACTCTATACATTGAAATGTATTTTACATGAGTTTATGTATCGGTTTTTTTTTATGATATATTTACGTGTTTTAAGCCTAAAATTCATGACATGTGCCATCTCCACATATGATGGGATATATTTATACATCTGCCTGCTATTATGTCTGTCCATTTGTCTAGCTGTGTGTGTATGTGTTTGTCAACTTTTAGCCTTATACTTTAATGCAGTGGTAGAGTAGTTGTGGTGGATAGTGGCATTTGCAATTGAGTTGATGATGTGTTACGCATATTAATCATGTACTCCAAAGAATGATGATGTCAATGACTACTACTACAACAGCAACAACAAAACTACTACTACAACGTCTAAGTAATCAAACAAAAATTGTATGGAAAACAGTTAAATTTAACCGAACAGAACCCAAATGTATAAAATAACAGACCAACAAACGTATTGGCGTATTTAATGGGTGAATAAATGAATGAATGGGCAAAAACAAAATGAATGACTAAAACTTAACAGAATGAACAAATGGGTGTTTATAAGCAAGTGCCAACTCTAAAGTGACACATATGGTTACAAAACACATTAAAATAAATTCTTTAAAAAATAAATTTAAACAATAGGTCTTTTTAGTGCAATAAAGTGTTAATATTAATTGTTTATTTTATTTATTTTTAAGTGATTTTAAAGTTCAAAGACCTTTTAAACCTTTAATTATACTTATGTATTTAAACTTTAAATAGATAACTATGATTTTATATAAATACTTGGCGTCATTGATGATATTTAATAGGAATTTTTAAATTTCACACCTTTTTTAAAAAGAAATGCTAAATAATTATTTTGAAACTTTATTAAGTTATGTTAAATGACGCTTATTTATTGTTATAATTTCCTTAAGTAGTTTTAGTAATTTTATTATTATTTTTTTTTAATATAGCTCCAAAAGAAATTAGATATGAAATAAATAAAATTAAGTTAAGAATCTTGTTATCTAATTGGTTTAATTTAAAGTGGAGAAAAAGCCTAATACGAGGATCCCAGCAAATGTAAATAAAAATTGACAATTTTCCATTTAGCTTATTTTCAAAAAATCCAAATCAACCTTCTTACTTAATAAAGGAAAGCAAACTAGAGAAAAAACACAGAAACCTGCAGGAATTTGGCAATGTGATGATAATCACTCAAGACATTAAAATGTTTTAAAATGTACGTTAATTTTTAATTTTTTCTGTTCTGTAACATTTGTTGTCTATTCCTTAAGCTTGCTTATAGATAATTCCTTAGAAAATAGAAAAAAAATTTACAAAAAGAGCAGCTAATTTGCTAAAGAGCTTTTACAACACGCTAAACGGAAAGTCAACATTTCGAAAATAAAGGAAACGGAAATGACGTCATTATTAAAAAATTCACACAAACAAGAAAACGTGCAAACAAAATAAAAACAAAGTAAAATACATTCATAGACAAAGATACCATTTCTTACACACACACTCTCTGAGATCATTTAACAAATGTATGTATGTATGTGTAAATGTTTAGTGTTAGTTAAATTCGTGATAATGGTTGCCAGAGTATAAACATGGAATAAGATATAGAAAGAAAAAAAACACTTTGGCATCATTTTGAATAATTTAATAAAGTCAAGGAAGGAAAAAGGAAAATCTATTTATATTTAATATCTGTACATACAGTAAATATGTGTGTTAACAAATATTCATAGAAATAGATAAATATTTGATTAGCTTTAACCTAAAAAATTTACAATATTTATATGTTTCTAAAAGGTAAAAATACTTAATAACAATTTAAATGTTAAATTTTAAATAAGATACAGGGGAAATGGGGAGGCAAATATTATTAACTTAAATGAAAGAATTGATAAATTATATACAGGAATTTCATATGTGTTTGTTTGTAAAGCTTTAGAAAATTAATTATATCAGTTTTTAGCATAAGTAAGATTTTCTATAGAAATTCTAGCAACCGCTATATTTACTATTAATATCCTTATAGCCGCATGATTATCTATGGACATATTTAAAATACACAAGATTTTCTATAGAAATTCCGAACCTCTGAAAGATTTTTTATCTGAAAAACTTTCTATAGAAATTTTTAACATCCGCAAGATTTTATATAGACATTTTTAACATCTACAAAATTTTCAATAGCAACTTTTGACATCCGTAACATTTTCTATAGAAATTCTCAATATCCGCAAAGATTTTCCATAGAAACTCTTAACAACCACAAGATTTTCCATAGAAATTCTTGTTATCCGCAAGATTTCCTATAGAAATTTTTAACTTTCGAAAAATTGTCAATAGAAGTTTTTAACAATATTTTCTACAAAAACTCCTCTCTATTTTCTATTGAAATTCTTAAAATCCCCAAAATTTTATACGAAAAATTTTAACATGCGCTAGATTTTCTGTAGGAATTTTTAGCATTCCCAAAATTTTCTGTAGGAAACCTTAACATCCGCAAGATTTTTTATGAAAATTCTTAACTCCTTCTAAATATTAACATTATAGTCTTGATCCAGTTCAGTTTAAGTTCAGTTCAATATAATTTGTTTTTCTTCAGTTCTAGTTTAGTTGTAGTTCTGTTGTAGCTTAGTTCTAGTTCAATTCTAGCTCAGTTATCGTTTAGTTCTAATTCAGTTCTGGTTCAATTCTTATTCAGTTCTACATCAGCTCTATTGTAGCTCAGTTCCAGATCAGTTCTAGTTCAATTCTAGTTAAGTTCTAGCTCAGTTATCATTTAGTTCTATTACAGTTTGGCTAAGTTCTAGTTCAATTCTCACTCAGTACCACCTCAGCTCTGTTCTACCTTAGTTCTAGCTCAGTTATCGTTTAGTTCCAGTTCAGTTATTGTTCAACTTTAGTTCAGTTCTAGTTTTGTTCTAGCTCGGTCCTAGTTCAGTTTTGGTTAAGTTCTAGCTCAATTCTTATTTAGTTCCAACTTTGTTCTAGCTCAATTCTAATTCAGTTCTAGTTAAGTCCTATTTCAGTTATATTTTAATACTAATTAAGTTCTAGTTCAATTGTAGTTGAGGTCTAATCCAGTTCTAGTTTATTTCTGATTTAGTTACAGCTCTGTTATAGTTCAGTCTTGGTTCAGTTTTATTTCAATTCCAGCTCTAGTTCTTTTTAGAATACAATTAAGTAGTTTTTTTTTCTATTCTAACCAAAAAAATAATATAATTTAATATAACCTTATCAATTATTGGCTGACATTTGATTAAAAGTTTTATATTTTAAACGGGAACTTCAAAACATAATGTTTTTGCTCTTTTCCTTGAAATATAATTTATATAACTAATACTTGTAAAACAGCCAAGCATTTTAACACCAATTTGGTCTTAACTTCCCTTAAAAATAAAAAAAATAAAAGCAAAATGTCCTTAAACAATCATTGACTGTAACGGACAAACAACAAATTGCCGGGAAATAAACAGCTACCAGAACAAACGACGATAGTAGTGGACACACTCAAGCGTAATACCTTAAAGCCATTGAGGTGGAATCGTTGGCCGGCAATACAGCCATTTGGATTTAGTCTGGCTAAAGGAAAACGTTGTGTAAAACGGAACAGGAAACTTTTAAAAAATGGTGTTTAGCTGGGAATAATAAAAGGAAATTATTTAAAGGATTCGAGAGAATAAATTGAGTTAAATGTTTAATAAAATTTTAAAGATAAAAATAATTTCAAAAATTTAATTTTAACTTTTTTTATATTTTATTGAATAAAAAATATGTATTAAAATTTATTATAACGAAACCAAAATGCAAACAAATGTTTGCAATATTCTCTATTTTAGTTTTATTTTTCTTTTTGTTTAATGCACATTTGCCACAAAAACTTTAAGCTTACACCAATTTAACACCAAGATACACATTTCAATTACCTGGTGTTCTACAGTTACTCTCTTTTTTTTACTGTTGTACAGATTTATCCTATGATATTTGGACCCAACAGGCAACAAAGCAGACGGGTACACCACTAGTGTCAGGTTTTTAATAAAATTGTTAAATAACAAAACTTTTTAAAACGTACAGGATAAAGGTGTCACACATACATACAGCTGTTGCATGCTTTACCTACATACGTATGTACAAACATACATACATGTCAATACTTGTACAAGGAAGAGGCAACAATGTGTACGTACTCGTCCAACAGAAGAACAATGTAGATATGTACATATAAATTTTTTATTGAGCCTAGACTTGCTCATAAGAGGCAAATACAGTAGAGTAACTTACATATATAAAAACAATTTATTTAGATTATGGAATGGTATGATATAAATGACATAATCTGAATGCAGCTGCAAGAGATGTGGCAATTGTAAAACAAAATATTACCCCAAAGACTGATTAAGTATTAGGGCCATACGTATGCATAGAGGAAATCAATTTAAGGTGATAGTTTTATTAGACATTTTGACAAAAACTAAATTTTGATATTTCTTATTTTCGATAGATCTTTTTTAAACAACATATTATTACAATTATGCCTTTAAAATAAATGTTGTGTTTTAGAAATTGTTTTTAAATTTATATTTTGTGGCTGAAATATTGGTCAGTGCGAAGGAGTGGCATGAAAGAATGAAATAAAAATTTTTATGTTTTATTTTTACTAACAAAAACTTAAATTATTGTTGATGTTCGAGTTCACTTATTCATGTTGTAACATGCACTATTACTGCATGTAAAATTTAAAAGAAAAGAATAAAAAAAAAAACTAAATGAAAATAAAACTACTACTCGGAGTACTTCAACTGTCCATTTGTCACTTGACAACAGGAAATTAAAAGAACTAATTCAGATAATGGAATATATATAAAAAAAATATAATTGAAATTTTTAGAAAAAAAAAAAAAAACTTTAAAAAAATGCGACCTTGTTCATTCAGTTCCAGTACATTTCTAATTCAGTTTTAGTTCAGTTTTAATTTGGTTATATTTCTATATGAGTTTAGTTCTGTTTCTTTTTTATTTAAGTTATAGTTCAGTTTTAGTTTATTTTCAGTAAAGCTTTAATTCAGTTCCAGTTTATTTTGATATCAGTTCTATTTCAGTTCCAATTCAGCACTTATATGACTGGGTTTGTTGTAGTTTAGTTCTGCTTAAAATTTTGTTTAGTTTACTTCTAGTTCAATTAAGTTCCATTACAATTCAGTTTTGAGATCAGTTCTAGCTCAAACCTTCTTTAGTTCTAATTCAGATCAGTTCCATTTCAGTTCTAAATCAGTTATACTTCAGTTCTTTTTCAATTCTAGTTCAGTTCCCCTTCAGTTGTAGCTCCAGTTCTAGACATTCTTTTTTTCTAGTTCAGATCCGTTGCAACAATTCGTGTTAATTTTAGGATTTGTTTTAGCTAAGTTCAATTAGTTTTAAAATCGGTGTAGTCTAGCAGGTTTCAGTTAATTTTTTATGTTTTTTAATTCGATTCTAATTCCCTTTTAGTTAAGTTCTAGATTAGTTTTAATACAGTTTCAGTTCTGGTTAGTTTTTTTTATAAAATAGTCAGTTAATGTGACTATGTAATTTGTTATAGAAAACAGTAGTCAGTTAAACTACTGACTACGAAATTCTTATAAAAAATAGTCAGTCAGTCAGTTAAACTGACTACGAAATTTTCTATAGAAAATAGTCAGTTAGTCAATTGAACAACTAACTACGAAATTTTCTATTGAAAATAGTCAGTCAGTTAAAGAACTGACTACAAAAATTTCTATAGAAAATAGTCAGTCAGTTAAACAACTGACTATTTATTTCATTTAAAATTCCTGATTTATTCAATTCCATTTAATTGTTTTAAAAGTTTTAATTTCTTTTCATCTCTGACCTAATGTTAAATGTTTTAGTTATGTTCTAGTTAATTTCTGTTTTAGTTAAGGTTCAGTTTTTAGTTAATTCATTCAAAGTTCCTGTTAAATTCCAATAAAATATATTAAAAGTTTTCATTTCTTTTCACCTCTGACCCAATGTCAAATACTAACCATATTAGATACAAAATTCTTTTTTTTTTTTTGGTTTTGTTTCAATTGTCATAGGGGACTACTACTTCAGCAGTTGGTCAGAACTAGTTGGTCGTTTGGACAAAATAGTAAAAATACAAAAAATAAATTTTAAATTTTAAATGCAACAAAATTGTTCTAGGACTACAAACAAAAATCTACAGAGCTAGGGGAAAAGAAAGTGATGTTCCATAAATAAATGAAAAATATTTTGAATGTAGGGATAAGATGAATGGGTCAGAATGGCCAAGCTATGAAAGAACAAAGCAACACGACCTTTGGCGTTTAGTGAACATAACAAGAGAGAGAGAGAGGGGGCGTTTAAATGGTTAGTAATGGAAGTGACTAAAAATTACTTTTGTATTTACCAAGAACTCTCATGTATTCATATGTTTGCTTGTAAGTTTATATTATTGATGTTGTTGTTAGTTTTTATGTTTTACAACAATTAACTATGTAAACAAACATTTTACATGCTCTTCTTTTTCTTCTGTATATTTACTTGATATTATTTTTTGTTTTAATTTTATTGTCTTGTAAAAAAAAAGGCGACACTACAAATGGTAGTAATTTAGTTTAGATGTTTAACAATGTGATTGATGAACTAAGATAAATATTAACTAGAATTTAAAATGGTAAAACTAAAATTAAAAGGATAACGAAGAAAAGGAAGCGAAGGATATGATATATTTAATAGAGAAAACAAAAAATTGATTGTGGATTACATTAGAAGCGTGAAAAAAATAATATTAAAAACTTTCTTATTTAATATTAAAATTAAAGAAAAATAACCCATAGTTTTATTTTCAAAACCATAGATTTTGGCGATTTAAATTTAATTCATATTTTTGTTTCATTTTGTAAATGTTTTTCTAGGATTTCTTTTAAAATAGTTCCTATGTAAATATAAGTTTAGCCCTGATTTTATTTCTCTAGTAATTTCATCGCATTTTATTAATATTTATATAAAAGAGAGGGAGAAAAAAAAAAACGAAAATCCCTTTATATTTTTATCTTATTCAATCATATTTTCTCATATATATAGTTTTCCTTCGTCCCTTTTTTTCACAGACTTTCCAATAGAATTTTTAAACACTTTCTATATTTTGCTTACAATTTTGAGTATCTTTGCTTTAGTATGTATGTATGTATGTATGTATGTACTACGGGTGCGTGTATGTGTATATTTGTTTGTATTAAAAGTTTGTTGTCTTGCCTTAAGGGGGTTTTAAAGTCATATACCACTTTTCTATGACTTCTTCAGTTTTATGATTATAGATTCAATATCTTTTCAAAATGTTGCATTGCATAGATACATCATACATGCCACGTTCAATGTACTTCACATACATATATTATATGTGTAACTGTAACATTGAGGACGTGTGTTTATTGGAGTGTGCGTGTGTGTTTTTGTGTCTTTACGTCTTATGAATATGATGCATAAATGGTTTGTAAAATGCATATTGTATGCTATATAATGCCAGTAGGCAAAAATGTAAAGTAGCTGTTCAAAATTGTTTGACTTGACTGTAACTTACCAATGACAGTGTTATCATAAGATGCTGGTTATTTTGGAAGTGGGGTTTTAATAGGGATTAGAGTTAAAAAAAAACTTTAGATTTTAAATAAATTTGACAAAGCTTTATAGAAAATATTAATAAAATTAATATTAACAAAAAAAATATTTTTTACAAATAAAAAAGTTCTATTGAGGATTTAGTTCGGATTTAGATTAATTCAAATTCGGTTTTAAATCAATTTTAATTCAGTCATTGTTCAGTTTTAATAATGTTTTATTAAAGTTCTAGTCCAGTTTTAGCCCAGTTCTAATTTTGCTATAATTCAGTTCCAGCTCTATTATCGTTCTACTTTAGTTCTGTTCTAGTTCATTTATAATTGAGTATTAGATCAGTTCTAGTTTAGTTTTAATTCAGTTCAAGCTCTATTCTGCACTAGTTCTGTACTATTTTAGTTCTTGTTCCGTTCTAATTCAATCTTAGATTAGTTATATTTTTAATTCAATTCTAGTTTACTTTTAATTCAGTTCCAATTTATTTCTGCTCTTATAGTTCACTCTTTCTTCTAGTTCGATTCCAGATCTATTTTAGTTCAGTTTTAGTTAAGTTCTAGTTCAGTTCATTTATATTCTAATTCAGTTGTGGATAATTCCTATTTTAGTTCTAGCACAGTTCTAATTCATTTCCAGTTAATTTAATTCAGTTCCAACTCTGTTCTAGTTCTACTCTAACTCTGTTCAAGTTTTTTTCTAGTTAAATTATAGTTAAATTTAAGTTATAGTTAAATTTTAGTTCAATTCTATTAGTTATAGTAGTAGTTCAATTCTAGCTCATCTCTAGTTCTCTTCTGTTCAGTTCTAATTCAATTCTAGTTTAGTTATATAGTTATAGTTCGGTTCTAGTTAAGTTCTAATTCATTTCTAATTTAGTTCCAATTCATTTCCAACCCTTTTATAGTTCTGGTGTAGTTTTATACTAGTTCTATTCAAAATCTCTTCTAATTCAGTTCTAAGTTCAGTTCTTTTTCTGTTTCATTCTAGTTTTAATTCAGTTTTAGATCAGTTCTATTTTAGTTTTAGTTCAGTTTCAGTTTAGAAATAATACAGTTCTGTTCTAATTCTATTCACGTTTTGTTCGGGTTAATTTATAGTTCAGTTTTAGTTAGGTTCCAGTTCAACACTATTATAGTTATAGTGCCGTTCTTATATAGTTCTATTTCAATTTTAGCTCAGCTCTAGTTCTGTTCTGTTCAGTTCTAATTCAATTCTAGTTCAGCTTGTTCAGTTCTTGAAGTTCTGTTCTAGTTTAGTTCTAATTTATTTCCAGCTCTATTACAGTTCTGCTATAGTTCTCTTCTAGTTCTATGCAAACTCTGTTCTTCTCCTGTTTAATTTTAGTTTTAGTTCTGTTTTAATTAAGTTTTAGACCAGTTCTATTTTAGTTTCAGCTCAGTTCCAGTTTAGATTTAATTCAGTTCTAGTTTAATTCTACTTCAGTTTCAGCTATATTCTAGTTCCACACAGTTCTAGCTCAGGTTCTATTCAAATTCAGTTCTAATTCATTTCTAGTTTTGTTCTAGTCAAATTTTACGCGGAAAAATATTTCAAATTATTTTTTAATAAAATTATTAACTAAATTTGTTTTGAAATTTAATTATACTGTTTATTAATAATAATAAAATTAATTATTGTAGTTGTTAATATTATCATTTTGATGATTGAAGCAAAATCAATTAAAAATTAATTAATATAAGCAATTTCGTCATTGATGTCGATTTTTACGTTTTTCAATGTGATTCAATTCTACACTTATTTTGCTCTATTTGGGCGATATTTCGATTCAGTTTTAGCTTAATTCTAACCCTTTTTTAGTTCATGATTTTGAAACCTTTTAGCTTTTACTGTCTTATATGCTTTCATACATTTATGTCTATTGAAAACTGCTTAAGTATGTATTGTTGAGAAAGCTTACAGTTCAGTTACACTCTAATACAATATTCCCTAGTATATTAAATATCCCAATCTCTTTTTCTTTTTACACTTGCTCACAATAACACACCTAATGTCATGAACTTTAAGAAAACTATATCATACTATGGTAAAACTTAACTCCTACTGGTTCATATTATAGTTACTATATTTATGCATATGAACACAATGTCGTTGATACTGTCAAAATGTACAAATCCTTTGATACTATAATTTCATTTTTTTCGTTGACATTTTTATTTGACAAAAAAGGAGAAACAAAATAATGTTCATGTGTATATGTTAGTAGTAGAGGCATACATTCTTAGTTGTATATTGTCAGTAAATTGATATTTGATGGATATAATCATTTTATCTTTGGGAATTTTTCTCTGCTTGGTTTTTGTATATTTTTTGAAAATAGTTTTAAATTGCAAGAGTAATAGAATTTTGTAAATGGTTAATAACATTTAAAAGACATACATAACAAGTACATATGTATGTACATAATTTCAAAAGATCAAATATTAAACTTTAAGAAATTAAACTTAGTCCTTTTAATCCTGCATACATGCACTACACATCATTTAACAAACAAATCATAAATTATTAATGTATTTATTTTTGTGTACAAAAAATTATTGCCAAATACATTCCAAAAATAATAAACAACACCAATAACAATTTTTTTGTTTGTTTAATAAATAGTTATCGAGGTTAAAGAAAATCTAAACCACACATACAAACACACACACTCTATTAAACATGACATGACTGACTGGTCATCCATCAAAATATATCTTTATGTACAAATGAAGAAAAACATGAAAACGATACAAAGTATAAGAAAAAAAAATAGTAATAATAAATAAAAGCAACGAAATTTGTGATAAACAATAAGTAAAAATAATAGAAAGTCAAACAAGTTGATAAACAATTTAACTTCAGACCAAATACTCTACAAATACTAAGGAAATTAAAAAAAAATAAATAATTTGTTACTTATTTTTGCTATGAACTTTAAAAGATTTCTTGAGAACCTAACAAATTATTTTTTAAAACTTTTACAATTTAATGACAAGTCAAAGAATTTTAAACATTAAAATTCTTAATATTTTAAAAATTCCTTTTAAAATAAAATTTAAAAAGTAATAATTCTTAATAACTCTCAGAAAATATAATCTTAAGTTTAAAACTTAATTTTATAAGATTTTTAATATAGTTTTTGTTTAAAGTAGGGTATTTTTTTATATCCCACCTAACCATCATTCATTTTTTCAGTTCATTTTCTAACTTGTTTTTATTTTGCTTAAGGGGAAAAGGATACACAAAAAATATCCCACAACAACAGCAACAACAATCGACATACGATTGATGTGAATGGATATTAGTGATGGATAGTTGAAACGAGATGAATGAATGTTTTTAAAGGAGCGAGCAGCAATTCAATAATGATTGACAGGTTTTACATGATTAACGTTAAAACAAAAGAAATATAAAAACTATTTTTTTTTACAAATATAAATAAATGAAAATAATAAATAAATCCTGCATAAAAGAAATGACCTTGAACATAATTAATAATACATATTTATTAAATTAATACCATAAATATCTTGCTTTCATTGTTAAATCAAATTCACATTAAACAAATATTTGACAAAATTAATATTATTATAATTTTTTCAAGTTTCATTTATTTTAAATTTAAACTTAATGGTACACAATGGTTCCAAAATACTTTTTTTTGGAAATATTTTTAGAACTACTAAACCATTAGAGATTTCCCATTACATTAACCATAAAAATGTATGATAAATAGTTTAATTTGGCTAAAGGAGACCGACCAAGTTTGTGTTGTGTATTAAGCAAAAGTATAAACTTTTTATAAAGGTATTTGGTCAGAACAGGGGCGGATCCACGGGGAGGGAAAAAAGGAAATTTCCCTCCCCAAAATGAAAATGCTTAATGTAAAATATATAAATTAAAGCTTAAATTTTAAAGAAATAGCTGAGAAAATCATTATATTTTCCTCTCCCAAAAGCTGGAGTTGGATCCGCGCCTGGGTCAGAATATGGAGATTAATAATTTATACAAAAAATATTGAAAAATAATTCGATTACAAAATTTCTTGAAGGACTTAAAATTAAGCTATAATATTTTATTGAAATTACAGTATAATGTATATTAAAAATAGACTTTTTTCATTCATTGTTGTTATAAGAGGTTTCGAGCAAAAAATATTTTGGTTGTATACCTTATATAGACCTATATAATTGAAATAATTTTAAGTCGATTCCAACTTTGCAAATTGAGAACCTAACAAAAACAAAATATATATAAAAAGTTATAGAGGGCTTGTGGGCAGACCTTTGCTCCAAACTCTTCCAAATTCACTTTACACGCATTTACATTAAGACTTCTTGTGAAAGCATTAAACAAATGACAAAGCCCAGAACAAAAAACTAATTTTATCAGTTTGAGTTGGTAAAAAAAATCCCAAAAGAATTCAAATACTCGACAATGGTCAACAACAAAAATAAGATTGCAGATCAACAATATTTTAATTGTGATTGAACCATATTATAGCTGTATAACATGATCATTTTTGTATGATTTTTTTTTTAATTTGCGTGCCTTATTTTTGGCTTCTAAATTTTGTGCAGCTTCCTGTCTGGAATTTTTTGGACTTTATATATTTTCAACTACGCATTGGTTTAAATTTTCGCAAAAAATAGTGAAAAAAAAACTGAACTAAAATGGCTGCTTTTTTTACCAGATGTGTTTGGAGTTATTTTCAATATGCATTCAATTTTCTTAGCCTTTCCAATATCATGTGGACATTTGTTTTCTTCCTCAAACTGGTTTCTTATCAATGATCAAATTCTTCTGATTCTGCTTAATAACAATGGAAACAGTTTGACGGCAGACATTTAATTTTTTGGCCAATTTTTTGTAGGAAAAGTTTTAATTTTTTTAATAATTTGCATCACGTACATATTAATGGAATTTATGATCGTTGAACTCCTATTTAGGGGCACATTTGCATTTACATTTTGAAATGATAAGCCTATTTTAATAGACTTCCTCCATGGACATATCCAGCTAACTTCACTGAGTTGTTTTCAAAATTTCGAACTATAAGTTAACATGGAAGGACAGACGGTCGGATATCGTTAAATTTAATCAGAAATTGAATCTAAGCCGGAGGTGGATCTAAGATAAATATTTTAGGATGTTATCAATATTGGTACCAAAGCATAATAGTCCAGCCAACAATGGTGTTGTAAGTAAAACAAATATTTTCTTAGTAGTTGTCTAAGTTTTTAGCTGACAAAGTTCGAGTTATAATAAAAAAATTAAATTTTTAATAAACTTATATTAAATAAGAAGTTCATATACTTCAATCTTAAATTTGCATAACTTCGATTTATTAAAAGATTAGCTCTCCTTTAATAGCTGCTATTAAAAATTTTTCACATTAAGTTAAGTGACATTTAAAAAAAATATTTTCTTCTATTGTAGTTAAGCTATAAATTTTTAAATACAACATAAAATATTTAAGAACATAATATAAACACTTACTTAAGCATTAAGTGCACATTAAACACTCAAAGGCAAAAATATATAAACATAAATTATTTATTATCAAAAAAGAATTCTCAAAATGTAATCATTTTTTAAAATTTTAAGTGAACACAACCTTTAATTGAAATTTTTTTCTTATATTTATCTAATATATAGTTTGGTTTTCGCTTTAAAAAAATTTGCAACTACTAGTTTATCTAGTGTAAGAACTCTTCTTCCCACAACTGTAACTTATGCATCATTTGCCATATCTTAATGAATTCAATACTCTTCTACATATTTCTTTTTTATAGCTAAACATTTTGTCTTTAAATTCAAGTGCTGCAGCATTTATATCACCATCAGAGTATCATCAATATTAGTTCAACTTTCAGCACCATCGTAGCATTTTGTAGACATGAACATAAATATCGAATTAAAGTGGTTTTTGGACATACAATTTTTGTGTCGTAAGAAACCTTCTACAGACTCAAGTTGTTTTGGGTTATGTTGCAGTTTATTGCAGTCATTCAGTCATGGATGGATTTTATACTAACTATGTGTGTATGTGTGGTTGATATTTTAAAACCATCATTTACTACATGTTAGACCATATAAGGTCATACTTATTCCAATCAAGGGACCAACATAGATAAACTATACATATTGGTTTGTTAAAGAGTGCTACTATATTTAGTAAAACAATATGTTTAAACATTGTTTCAGTAACCCAGCAAAGTATTAAAAGCAGTTAGAGAACATATAATCTTAACTTTTAAAAAGAAAACTAATGATTTGAACTACTCGTTTTTGATTTCTAATCTAATTCATCTGTCTCGCAGTTTATTTTTTTATGTGTACAGAATATTGAGTTGTTTGAGAGATATTACTGCATTTAGTTAAACTGGGTTTTGCTGGGATTTCATATTAGTCTTATTCGAAATTTTATATTTTTGTTCGATTTCCTTTTTTGCTGTTGCAATGATCAAATGCGTGTTGATGTTTTAATGTTTGTTGTTACAAAATAAATTGACCATAAGTGAACAAAGACTATAATTTTAAAAACTTCTTATTCTGAGAGAAGTAAGTGAAATTTAAGAGATTTAATTATAAAATGGAAATTTTTAAAAATCTATTAAAAAAAGAATTTCGGTAAGTGGTAAAGATTTTAAAAATAATTTTACAAACTACCCAGGAAAAAAGATATTAGTTCTACACAGAACTTATGAATATAATATATAGCACTATTGATTTTTATTTGAAATTGTCAACTACAAAACTGGTTCTGTAGAAGCATGTAGCTACTTTCCACTTAGTAATTTGTTTAGATAAGAGATAAAGAACTTATATATAATTAAATCTCAAAAAGAATTGGTTGCGACTACCACTAGTTCTTAGGGTCTTACACGCAGGGACATTTCGCAATATGGTTGCATCTACAATATTATTTTCATCGCAATGATGATTTGTCATCGCAAACATCGCTTTTGTTGAATATATTTTATTTTAAAAACTATTTTGTTGTAACAATTACACATTTCTTATCAATTCACAATCATATTGTTGACAAAATAAAGTTAAGCATCACGTTTATATTAGAAACAAATTATTGTTCTTAAAATTATATTTTCAATACCTGAATGTAACAATGTTTGCTGTAAAAAAATTACATAATTAATGATTTATTTTCATTAACTAAATTATAATAAATTTTAATAAAAACTTCCATATAATAAATATATATTTTTTATTTATATTTATTTATTTATTTATTTATTTATTTATTTATTTATTTATTTATTTATTTATAGTTATTTATTTATTTATGGTTGCAGATTCACAATAATTACAGATTAAAATATTTGTATTTGGATTCAAACATATTATTACTTTATATCAAGTACACATACAACAACAATAAGGTTCAGATCAA
>MINK01171939.1:0-12073 GCA_001735545.1 Phormia regina
CATAACGTTAAACTAAAAAATTAAGGCAACTGTATTCATGAAATACTCTCAAAACAAACAAAATGTCACAATATCAAGCAAGCACCCTTAGTTATATATATATATATATATATATATATATACATATTTATTTATACATATATATGTATACCACTATTCAAAATCCTTTTAACTTACCAACTCGACCTCCAACCCCCCTAAATACCATCCCCAAATCCAACTTTTCAATAATCTGCCTTCTCCCAAAAAATTAACAATTTTACATATAAATACTAAATATAAAAGAAACATTTTAATTATGTCTAACGGTAGTTTTAAGTATTGAAAGAAAGGTCAAAGGCAAAACAAACAAAAACTCACACACTCCCATAAAATAAATATCAACAAATTGTTGTTTGTTTACTTATGTTACAAAATAATAAATTAAATAATTAATTACTGAAAAAATAAAAATAAATAAAAACTACAAAAAGAACAAATACAAAATAAAACATTATTTGATCGTAATGCATTTGTTTTTGAAAAGACTTGAAGATTAATTTTATATAAGAAAAAACCCAACAAAAAAATCAACATTAATAAAATATTAAAGAAAAAATCCAAAAATATATAAAAAATATAGCATTAACATTTATACAAAAAAAAAAAAAACACTACATTGAATAAATTAAAATTAATTATAGAAAAATAAAATAAAAAACAATTTGCAAATAAAAAAAAAGAATGAAATAATAATTATTAGCAAGAAAACGTAATTTAATTAAATTTAGTTAATGAAAAACTTTAAAAAATTAATTAGAAAAAATAAATGAAACAAAATTCAACATATTACTACTACTACTACTACTGTTACATTTAAAACCCCATTTCCTCTTCCTACTCACTCTTTCAAACACTCATACACATCCATCCAACCATACACACGCACACTTCCATATAACAAAAAGAGAAAAACATTAAGAAAATAAATAAATAAATTTATATTAGCAAAACAGTTAGTTAATTAATTAAGTAATTAAATCACCAACCAATTTAAAATTGTTAAGGAAGAAACAAACATTCAAACAAACAAACAAACAACCTAGATAGAAAAAAAAAAAAAAAATAAAGAAAAGAAAAGTAAGAAACGTACATGCATACTCGTTTATAACCCTCGTAATTCCCCTCGTACATGTAGTTACAAATATAAAACAAATATAATAATTAATATTAAATAAATAATTTTATGTTAAAGTTCAATATGCAAACAAAAACAAAAATAAAATAAATTATAAGAGTCACATTTAATAAAAAAGAAAAAAAAAATCCCTGAAAAATTAAACTTATTTTACACTTTTTATCTATTGCAAACTTTTATTATGTACAGCTGCTGTCAACTAATTAGTATTAGAAATGTCTCCAAATCAATAGGTTTGTATCATAACATTAAAATCACAATATCCTTTTAAATTGTTGGCTTCTAATCCAAGTCACAGACGTTTTCAGGCATAAAGCACCCTTGTTAGTAACCAAAATGATTTTGAAATATTTCAATACTTTTTCCAAACAATAGATGAACTATTTAGTGTTGACTGGTGTTATGTTTCGGTAAAATGCCAGTCTCTCCAGTCTTTATACTACAGAGCACATCTTATTGGGAAGTATAATCAGAAGCTCCCAGAATGTCGAACTATTCGTTGTTGTATGATGTCCAAACATTTTCCCAATTGATAGGTAAACTAAAAGTTTTTTATTTGATTTATCGGGAGATATGTGGTCAGATTTTAAGATTTCAGCAATTATTCAGATTTGATGATTACATTCAATATAAAAATTATAAAATCTATAAAAATTATATTTCGTTGAATATTTCTATAAGAAATAAAATCTTATTAAACCATGTTTGTCTTTGAACAATATTTAGAAATATGTTTAAAAAAAAAAATCCATAATTTGTTTATTTTTAAATATATACTTTTTTTTTTTAAGTTTATATTTTAATAAACAAATTTGATTATATTTAGTGTAATACAAAGAATATGATTAACTGTTGATTAATTAAGTTTTAATAATATATATTTTTATATTGTCTTGATCAATATATAATGAATAAAATGATTCGATCATAATATGACAAAGTTAAATCGTTCATAATCATGAAATGATAAAATTTATATACAATTTTTAGAAAATCTTATCATAATATGATCAAGTTAAATCGTTTTATGATTTAAATTTTCATATTTATTATAATTAATGACCATAAAAATTTGTACAGTTACAATATAATCAAATCATAATAAGTTATTCTTAGCTTATAATCACCGCAATCTTAATTTTTCTCAAACGAAATTTAATCTCCATGATAAATATCAAATACTTACAACGTGTTTAATAAATTTTATTTTTACTCTTGATTTTTTCCAAAACAGTTCACAACATTATTTAAGTAGATAGATAAATTCTGTGTTTGGAGACTCTCAAGTGTAATTCCTTTTAATATTAGAAATTTTTTAAACAAAAAATTGTTATTATACTTATTACACTTTTCTAATTAGTTATCAACAGCTGTTTTAATCCATTTAGAAAATGTAAATAAATAATTATAAAATCATATACACAGAAAATACTCAGAGATAAAGAAAAAAAAATATTCTAGGAAAATTTCATAAAATATCCCTTAACATTTGTAAAGAACGTAAAATTTCCATTATATCTATTATTAATTATGCTGATTTGCTAGAATTATATAAATGATCTATATGGAATCATCTTAATTTTAAATGCTGAACAGGGTAATTTATATAACAACCTTAAAATAAAATTATTTATTTATTTATTTATTTATTTATTTATTTATTTTTTATTGACATTTTTTTAACCACCATTGTCATCAAAATTTTTAAAACTTAAAAAAACAAATCAAAATGCTTGTGAAAAGGAAACCCAAATGAAAATTACCACAAAAAAACACAAATAAACAATTTTTTTTGGGCTAATAAAACACAAAAAATAAAATAATTATGTTAAATAAAAAAAAAAATAAATAAACAAATTTTTGAACAATATAAACGTTAATAGTTTTATAGTTTTTCAATCAAAGTTCAAAAATCACCCAAGATTTTTTTTTTTTTTTTTTAAATTCCCAAAACAAAAATACAATACGAAATACATAGATATATAACATACATTAAACAAATACATACGTACTTACATTAAAATAATAATAAAATATTTATAATTAAACTAAATTGTTATAATAAACAGACTTTAGAGAAAATACTAATAATAAAAATTTAAATTGAAAGAAAATCAATAATTAAAAAAAAAAAAAATAATAAAATAATAAATATATTTATATATATATATTTTTTTTATTATTAAATAAACAGTAAATAATATTATAAATGAAATAAATAATACTTCTATCGTACATATTACTACATAATAATAAATAGACATAACCAAACTTATTTAATTTAACCTCATTTTTTTACTTAGCAAATGTTATGTTATGCATTTTTTTTTTTTTTTTTCTTGTTAATAATAAAATATAATTTTTTTAATTAAATAGCCTTAATCTTATGCTTAAATTGTTAATGCAAATTCTAAAACAAATTCCAGAATTTATTTCAAATATTTCAAAGACTTTTTCAGACCGAAAGAGAAAAACAAACAAATTAAAGGCAGCTTCAAGATCAAGTGTGAATGAAATTTACTTTTAACAAATGGATTTAATAACTTATAAAAGTCTTGTAGTATTTCTTTTTTGAACCTTAATCATGATCGTTTTAAAGGACTATCAAAAATACTAATCCTGGTGTTTTTCAGTGTCATATAGAATGAACTTTCCCTTAACATTCAATATACAGTAAATAACGATATTTTAATAGAACTAAAGTGGAAATTTCGATAATGAATTGATACAAGATCAGTGATCATAAAAGAATTACTTTTGTTGGAATACTTGTAATTATTTTGACAACAATTTTTTCTTGTGTTCTAGAATATTATATAAGTATTAAAGAAAAATTTAAGAGATCAAACACTGAATTAACTCTGTACTTTAACGATCATATAAGTGTTTACTAAATACTCTAGCTATAATTGAAAACGAATTATATTTGTTACCAAAAATAAAGACTTTTAAAAGCAAATATGTGCGATCACAAACTTTCTTTACTCCAAGATCCGTAGATTTTTAATAAAATGCAAATTTCAATTTTTAAATAAATTTTATGTGATCACAGATTTTCTTTATCTTCACTCTAAACACTATGATTTAAAAAGAAAATAATGTTGAATGAAAATACAAGTGATTAAATTACAATGTTATATTTAAAAGTAAACTTTTCTTCTCGGAAAATATGAGTGATCAAGAACTTCCAATTTACGAATAAAATAAATCTACTTAAAATCCATTTCTGAACGAAAATAGGAATGATCACAGGATGTTATTTGTTTTAGTTTTAAATTATAAAAATGCAATTTTAGATTTTTCAATAAAAATATAAATTTTTTATAAAAAATACAAGTGATCACATATTTTATAAGTAAAATCCACTATATTTTTTTGACAAATTAACTAAATTTTTAAAGGAAAATATAAATGATCATTGAGGTTTTATGTTCTCTTTAAGTCCATTGGTTTAGCAATGAAACAAAATATCGATTTTTAAAGAAGAATCATGAATTTTCCAAGCACTGTGTAACATTTAATGTTATTTATTACTATTTCATTCATTCATTTAGTATAAACATATGTATATTATATATTATATTATTTTATTGTAATATTAAATAAATGAATTTTATACACATACATATGTATGTACATTTATTAATTTTTTAATAGATAAATATGTTTATTAATTGTTTAGTTTAATGTTAGAAATCCTTAATAGCCTTCATAAGACAATGAGTATGATCGTGGGCATGTGTATGTATGTGCGTACTTAATTTAACACATTCAAACAAACTCACACAATCTCTTAACTGAAAGGAAGGAAAATATTTAAAAATAATTTCTCGTAATAAATAGTTCCACATACCAGACATATTAAATGAAAAAAAAAAAATAATAATAATAAATAAATAAACTAATTAAAATAAAATAGAAAATGTATTATGGGTTAAGTTAAATTAAATTTAAATAATTTATAACAACATTATTAATAATTTATAATAAAAATAGTTATAATAAAAGAAATTAACTCAATTATGTACAGACACAAATAAATCTTCATTATGTCAAAGGATTTTTATTTGTGATGGTAATAATGTTTAGCTTTTGATAAAAAGTTTAACAAACAAAAAAAAATCTCCCAAAAATAAAAACCAAAAAAAAAAAAAAACAAATCACATTTTGTGCATTATTTTAACAATGAAATTAACTTAAAAAAAAAAAAAACATATACATATATATATTTAAATAATTTATATGTAGATTATATAAAAATATAAAAAAAAATAATAAGATCATCTTCACCATTCGAAATAAAATTATATAGTTACATATATTTTAATTTTATTTATAATTTTGTTGCATTATATTTAATAAAAAAAAAAAAAAAAAAAAAACTTTACTTAAAAAAAAAAAAAAAAAAAAAAAAACTTTATTAGAAAACACACAAACACATTACAAAAATCCAAAACTTATTCAAATGATACATATTAATAATTTATTAAAAATTTATAAAGAAAATGTATGTATTCATTTTGAATTAAATTTATAAATTAAATAAATGAAAACAATCCATTAATTCTAATAGAATTGAAACGACTTCAGATTTAATAATAAAAAAATAAAATTTAAATAAATAAAAAAAAACCCCAAATAAAAACATTTTAAATAATTAAAAAAAAAAAAAACAAAAATACTTAAACTAATTATAAAAAACAAAAAACGAATTGCAATAATTTTAAGTAAATAAAAATGAAAAAAAAAAAAAAGAAAATCATTTAAGACAAAAGAAAACGAAAATCTAATTTAACAATGTGTCTAGTTGAAGTTTAAATTGAAACACTTAAAATCACATAAAAATAAAAATAAAAAATCATTCAAAATAAAGATGAAAAAAAAAAAAAACAAAAACAAAAACCAAATAAATAATAACATTAAAAAAATGTTTTGAAATTTATTAAAACACAAAACAATTTAAAGAAAACGAAAAAAGAGAATAAAAACATTTTGAAAAATGATCAAATAAAACTATTGATTAATGATAATGTAAAGAAAAAAAAACAAAAAAAAAAAAAAAAAAAAAAAAAAAACTTACTGTGTTTTATTTCAATATTGAGGGATTATGAGCAAAACCTTTTTATAAAGGAATACGGATTTGTAAAGGAAAATAAGAGTGATATTTACAGCCTGTCCAACGATGTCAATCGAGAAATTCGTTCGACAAAATATAAGGAGAACAATAACAAAATTTTAAATTTATTTATTGTTTTCCATATAAATTGTCGAAACGAATTTTTGGATCGACATCGTGGGACAGGCTGTTATTCTGTTATAAACCAGGGATGGGAAATTTAATACTTGTAGTACTTATTTGTAAGTATTTAACCGAAGTACTCCCCCGAGTTATTGGATATTATCAAACGATTATCGGGATATTCCACAATTTGAATTAAAAATAAAATTGTTTCTTTTTTTCAGCCACTTTGATTTATACATTTTTGCAATTGTAGTTCAGAAGTAATAATGAAGTAATAATAAACGCTATCTTCAACTAAATGCCGTTGCTACAAGTTCCCAAAAAAATTTCGCACGTTACTATGACAATTATGCGGATTATATCTCAGCCACAATGAAATTACAAATTATGAGGCCATACTGTATATTCACCGCTTTTGACGTTTTTCTCTTAAAGAAGTGTTTATATAATTTTATTTCATTTTATTATTTTTTTTTATATATATATAATTTATACAANNTTTTTTTTTTTTTTTTTTTTTTTTTTTTATATAATTTATACAATATATCCTTACACCTTGTGATATTAATCAATCACATGAAATCAATCTTATCGATTCGTTCTTAAGTCTTGATATAGTGGAAATTAAGTTCTTCAAAAATAAATTAAATCGCACCCTAGATCACAAAGGATTTTTAAATTTTTTATTTAGATCATGATGAAAAAAAAATTTAATTATTGATGAAAATAAAACAATTATGATTGTTTTTCGATTGAAATAAAAATAAAAATATTGTTTTTTAGTCTCTGAATACAATATTTAAAAACCTCGAATGGAATAGATACACTGAACCAAAACGGTACATAAATACAATGAAAAAGTTAATTGTTACAATGAATTTGTGTGTATGGTAATACATTGTAAAAATGTATTACAATGTGTGTGCTAATTGATGGGAAATTTTTAAGAAATATATATATATATATATATATGTATATATTATTATAATGTTATAATTATATACTATATTAATAATACTAGTATATAAGATAATTATATATATATAATATATATATATTAGTATATTAGTATATATATATATTAAAAAACATTAGCAAAGAAATATATTTAAAAAATATATTTTAAAAATAGTGGACCAGCATATATTTGCATTAATTTAGCAAATATAAGGTAGTATAGAGTGATTTCGGTTATTATAAATAGAAAAAATTCATTCTAAACTTGCATTTGCATTCATGAAATGGCATTTTGACATGGATAATTATATTATAAATTACTAAATTTATAGTGGACATATTCATCTTATATATGCAATTTAAATCATTAAAATCTGTTAAAAAGTTTTGGAGATTTCTAAGTTTAAAGTTACACACTTTTGCGATAAAATTGTGTAACTTTAAACTTACACACTTACATTAAATGGCTCCATAGGGTATGGGTATGCAAAAAATTTGCAAAATCGGAAGTCATAGAAATTGACGATATATAATTTTAAAAACTGTTTTAAACCATTAACATTATTATACTTACATGGTAAGAAGGAAAATCTTTAAATTCCAACTTTGTGTAATACGATATACTGATCGATTTGCCTTGTATAACTTTTTTACTTTTTTTAAAAATGTTCATTCTTAACAAAACATTTAATTCTTTTGTCTTTTGTTTAAAACGCGTCATCTCTTGTCAAGAAATAAAAACAAACTGTTTTGTTTTTGTTTACTTTACTTCCCGTTAGAAAGTATATATTTTAAAGTAATTTAATGAAATATTTCATTGATTCCAATAGTTTTGTTCATTGTGTAATGCTTTTTAATTAAAACAATGTATTAGTACATTGAATAAATGAATTCAATGTTCTAATACATTAAATCAATTAACTAATTAACTTATATCATTAAGAAATAAATTTAAGTATTTGATTCAATGTAATGTTCATAATGGAATTAATTTTTTCATTGAATTTTAATGAATCTTTAAATTTTTACATTTATTTAATTAATTCTTAAAAAAAATAATAAAAAATTAATGAATGTCATTTAATGTACCGCATTCATTAAAAATACTTTTTTTCAGTGTAGATATTGATGGCTTTAGTTAATTTCTTATTAAAAAACGTAGCAAAATTTATCCTTACCGCTTACTTGCATCATTCCAGTTTTTAAAAGTGATGATAATTCCGATATTTCTAATTATGGTCTAATTTCTAAACTATTTAATATTTCTAAAATTTTTGAGACTTTAATTAATGGGAAAATGTTTCAGTAAAACGTTATATTTGCCATGAAGGTCCAGGAGAAAACATTCTTGTCTTGATTTCGAGTAATAGCTAAACTGGATAAAGTATTCGGTTGAGATTGAGCAATATGAATCTTTATTTTATGTTGCTTCTTGGTGTTCAGAAAATGTTAGGAAATGTTTTCAAATTACTTTCTGTAAGGCTAATATACGCAATCAAAAAGTTGTCCAATACAATATGTGCAATCTTAATCTAAATGTGGATCTTGGCATTGTATTGGACAATAGTTTAAGCCAGGGGTTCTCACAATATCTTGCTTCGCGACCCCTTTTTTAAAATTGCAGTGGAATCGCGACCCCTTACAACTATAAAAATTAGATAAAATGTTATATAAAAATAAAATAATTAAAAAAATAATATTATAATTTATGACATTTATTAACCTTTGGTTCAAAATTAAATTGAACACTTGGGTTATATTTACATTTTATTTATTTTTATTTTTATTTTTATTTTAACATCAGTAACCTAGCTTATTGGCCATAATCGATTACAAATTTCTACTTAATAATATGTTGTACTATTTAAAAATATACAAAAAAAACTGATTTAATAAAAAATTAACGTAATAAACTTAACTATAACAATTATAATCAAAATATTGGTTTTTCAATAAAATAAACTACAATTATTAAATTGATTAAAATTGTTAAAGGGCATTGAAGCGAAGGAATATTTAAAAAAGTTATTGACACCATTGCACANTNTGGCAGAACTGAAAATCCTTGGACATATCTGTAACTTCTAATCGGCTGGTTGGATTTGCATGGAAACACGCAGAAGTGTTTCCAACAGACCCTCAGGTGTGCAGCTAAGAGGCTTAAAATAGGATACCTTGAACATATAAAATTTTTAATCACCTGCCAAATTGTTGTTTCACATACTATTTTAATATTTTTATATATTCTTGTTTTCGAGTTTTTTTGCTTTTAAGTACCTTAATTTGAGCCCAGTATCTTAAATTGCAAAAATAATATTTTTTTTTTTTTTTTTTTCAGATATTATGACTGAAAAAATGCCTAAATCTTACACAAAATTTAGAGATGATTTTAAAATAGATAATAATACCAATAACCCATACCGGCAAAGGTATATATATTCCTGAATTTCACCCACCAGTTTTAACTTCTATTTTAAAGTCTATTTTCCAAAATTCTAAAGAACGAATCTGCAAACGGAATGTAGATTATGAATTTATAATATGTTGTTAAAGGTTTTCAATCAAAATCTATGGTACTTCGAAGAAATTTTGATTTTATAGTTTTGAAATGTGTTTTGGTTACAAAAATCAAAAATAACAGTTATTTTCCATCTCTGGTATAAATATATCTTTCTATTTTTAAAAAGATTCAGGCGTTAATTGCAATTTATATTCTTATTAAAAAATTGTCTGTTTAACAATATTTTTCAAAATACCTTCGCAACCCACTGGAAATGTCCTTACGGACCTCTTATGGGTCGGGGACCCCCATTTTAGTACCGTTGGTTTAAACTATAATTCTCATTTGAATTATATCACTCCTAAAGCTTATTCACTTTTGTCCATGGCAAGATGGAATTGTAAGGAATTCGTTGACACCATTACGAATTACATTTTATATGCATCATTTATTCGATCAAGATTGGAATACTGCTCATTTATATGGAATGTCTATTATGCTGTTTATACGAATAGAATTGAAAGGATTAAAAAAAGTGTGTAAAATTTGCTTTAGATGAATCAACTGTTATTAATTATTCTTCTTATTGTGGTCATTTGTTTGGCTGACAGCCAGCCAACCAGACGGACGGACATCGTTAAATCGACTCAAAAAGTGATTCTGAACGATTCTGAGTCGAACGGTATACTTTAAGGTGAGTGTAGGAAAATGTTTTCTCTGCGTTATAATATTTGCACAAACATATAATACCCCAACCACCTATGGTGGTGTAGGGTATAATGAACGAAAGGGAAAAAAGTAATTATTACAACAAAAGAGAATAATAATACCATAGCATAATTATAAAGTACACGCACATCTACAAAAACAACAATTTAATGTATTCTGTTAGTGTAAAACTACTGCAGACAATGTCTAAATGATATGAACAGAAAATGAGAGAATAAGGAGCGGAAGAGTAAAATACTCACTTCTGTCAGTGTTGAAAGAAGATGTAATTGCATTCAAAAAATTATGCTAAATCATCCTACATCAACAAATGTTAATGCTAACTTTGTTTGGTAAGAAGAATTAACATTTTTGTTTCATTTGTTTCTTGTAAAATATAGTTCAAATGAGAACTTCTAAAAATATTTTCTACATTATTTTCGTAACTTAAATTAAAAAAAAAAAAACAAAAAAAAGTAATTAAAGGAAATATAATTCAAAACGTGAAATTACGAATAATATTTATAAATTCAAAGAAGAATTTTAGTTCTTCTTAGTTCGAAATCCGAAATCTGACTTTAAAATGTATTTAAAACTGTTTTAAATATGAATGTTGTTAATATTTAATATTAACTTAATGGATAACATTATCTTCACTTGTAGAAATAAAATTTAAGAATAAAACATTTCTTTGTATACATATTAACCTTAGTTACAAATTAAACCAGTCAAGTTACGAAAACTTACCCACTTCACGATTTTTTTCCGCTAATTTCTAGTTTAATTCTAGTTTAGCAAAAGACTAGAAAAGTTAGCACCACTACTGCTATTCGCAGTATGTATACCAGTTCGTACATCAATTATAATAAAAGACAATTTTTGTTTTAAATAATTTAAACATTTTGTTTTTTTATTTCCATTGTTTTAATTTAATATTTTTTTAATCAGTCTCTGGTTGTGTTTTAGGATTTAAATTTACAAAGATTTAAAAATTTTTAACGAAAGCAAAGCCAAAAGCCATTTAAAGAAATTGGATATTTAAACTTTCATTCCATAATGACTTTTGATTTATATTTACTGAACTAATTACATGTTAATTTTACAGATTTACTTCTTGAATTTTTTTCGAAATTATTTTTTTTTTTTTGTTTTATTAAACTTAAATTCTAAAAAAAAAAAACTATTAAACTATTAAAAATCTGTTTTTAACGGAACTAAATAAAAAAAAATAATTGGAAATTATATGATATGAATCCAGGAAAATTACTATGTAATTGGATCCAAATACATATATACATATATACATATATATATATATATATATATATATATATATATATATATATATATACTGTATATATATATATATCCATACTAATATATACGATATATAGCTATAGTATACTATACTAACTACTATATAATAAAATAGGTATAATAAAGTATCAGCGTAATAGCATATATACTATACCTATACTTATTTTTCTTT
>MINK01171939.1:12213-24808 GCA_001735545.1 Phormia regina
TTTTTTTTTCTAGTTCATGGTAATTAGCGTATGATTTTTTACGAATCTAATTACTTAATAATATCCTGGAAAGTACAATTTTGTGGCCAATATGTTGTATTATTAAGAAATAAATAACAAAATGAACTTGTTTCTTTAGCCGAAATAAAACTAAAGATATGTATATAATAAAATAAATAACAAATTTGCTGTTCTTGTTTGCACAGAGTTGTCCTTTCATTTTTTTTATAAAAGGATACGCTACATATGGAATGATTTTATAGAACTATGTATTGTATTCCTAAGGACCAAACGACGCATCAAACATGAACAGACATTTAACAATTAAATTTGGAAAAATCAAATGAAATGTAAGAAGGGAACAAAATAATTCAAAGTTTTTTCTTTTGGAATTTACTTTTCACATTTCCAGATCTGTTGCAGCAAAGTGTTAGTAATTGTTAGCCTAGCACTTGTATCTTAAAGACTTATATAAATAACTCGACTAATAATAGTAATAATATTAAATATTACATAATAAATCCCGCCCAGCAGTTCAACCACTTATTAAGCGGTTTCTTCCCCCTTTAACATATACGTATAATACACTAACCTACTTGTTGTTGGTCTATAATCTAGTTAGGTAATATCTCACTAAGCAGCTCCTTGGTACCGGGTTGTATTGAATCGGGGAATTTAATGTCGAATGATACCAGCAAGTCTCCTCGTCGCGAGGGTTCTTTGGGGAAGGGCAACCCCCGACCATTGATACGTTTTACTGTGGTTGGCTTTATAATTTCACCCTGGGTATTAACTGTAATACGATCGCCTTGTAGGGTTGGCACTGATACTGTGGTGCCGCACAAGGCCTGCTTCAAACTGACTTGAGCACTGTACCGCAGGTCACTGCCTTCTCGTTTAAACAATGAATGAGGCTTATCGCGTATAATGAAAATAATATCTGCAGGAATCTTGCCGGGTGTTTGATCGCCTTCCTGTTGGAAGGTTATCTTGGTGCCAGCCTTCCATCCGGGTTTTACAGTTATATTTAAAACTTTCTCCTCTTTGCGGGCCTGACCGGTGGCCATCGACATACGTGATATTTTCATTTTTTTCGTACAACCTTTGTCCACCTCCTCTAGGGACACATACAAATCATGTTCTATAGGCGGATCTTGAGTTTGACGTTTTCGTGAAGGCTGGGCATTGAAAGATTGTGAACGGAATGCTCCTCCTGGACCACCACTGGACATTTGTTGATAAATGTCATCATTGTCGCCCATAAAAATAGTTTGTGATTCAAAGATTCGTGAAGGATCGCCACCGCCAAAGAATATTCCGAAGGGATCGGCATTACCAAAGAATTGAGCAAATGTAGCTCTTGGATCGCCGTGATAGGTGTAAGTACCACCGCCTTCATGGCCAGCACCACCAGGAATACCTCCTTTCAAACCCTCCTCACCATATTGATCATAAATATCACGTTTCTTTTTATCTGATAAAACCTCGTAAGCTTCCGCTATCTCTTTAAATCGTTCCTCAGCTTGTGGTGTCTTGTTCTTGTCAGGATGGTACTTTAATGCCAATTTACGATAGGCCTTTTTTATCTCATCATCGTTGGCATTCTTATTGATGCCAAGTATTTTATAAAAATCTTTTCCCATTACTTCAATTTAACTTATTCCAGAATAAGAAACTGTAATGTAAAGCAAATAAATAATAAATTAATATATTTTTCTTCCCCTTAAAATAACTTTATTTTTTTTTACTTATTTTTATGTAAACGTAACAATAATATAAAAAAAAACAACAACAACAAAATCAATTACAAATTAAACCAATAGATATTCCATATTTATGTTTTAAAACAGTGTAAAAATATTACAAAAATAATCTATGGTACGTTTTTCTTTATTCTACTAATAGAAAGAACATTCTAGAGACGTTTTTGCCAACAAAAGTTTTCGCAACTTTGCTATAAAAATTAAACACACACAAAGAGAAAGAAACATTCTCTCTCCTCTTCTCTTTTGCTCTTATAATAATTAAAAGGGAAATGATTTCATCGACAATTCAAGAAAATTCCCGTAACAATAATCATTGAAATTTATTTTCTAAATTTAATGTTATACAATTTTAACTAATTGAAATAAATAATACTATTAAAGCAAATAAAGCCAATAACATTAGTTTTTTGCTAATAAAAGAACATCTTTTGAATTGAAAACAATAAATATTTACCATTTTCTTATTGTTGTTTTTTTTATGTTTTTATTACATATACAATTTGTTTTAAACATTTACCTTTATATCAATTGTCTATTAATTTATATGCCAAGAACTTTTTATTAATATATAAAATTCTGCTTTCTTCTCCGTTTGTTTTATGCAACACTTCAAATTTATTTCAAGACAATTCTCAATTTATTTCTTTTGCTTGCAAATAACCTTTATTGCAAAGCCAACTGTTTTATTTTTAATATTTTTATGCACTCTTCTTTTTATAAGATTATTCAAAAGCTTTATCTTGTTAATGTGTAATTAGTTAATTATATTTCTTTTTTTTCATAAAATGCACGAACAACTTTCTTTCCTCCTTTTTTGTCTTACTTATTTGTTTTGTTAATAAACCGTTTCTTCCTAACACACTCGTATTTATAGGAATTGTGTTTCATATTCTAGAATGTTCCAGATTATTTTGACATTTAATTTGGAACATAGTTGTATTTTTTCTATAAAATTTTTAAACTGGCAATGCTTTTAAACGAAATACTACTTGTAGCGGTTTTTTGGATTGTTGATTTGCTTTTCAATATACACAATTCGTAAGAACAGCTGTTTTACGATTTTTTCATCGAAGCACCTCGCGTTACTGTCAAATTGTTTTTGTATGTCTATGTAAGTTTTTTTCGTGAGCATTTTATTCTTCCTCTCCTTTATTCTCTCATTTTCTGTTCATATCATTTTGACATTGTGAGGAGTAGTTTTACACTAACAAAATATAAGGAATTGTTGTTTTTGTAGATGTGCGAGTACTTTATAATTATGCTATGATACATACATATGTATGTATTTCAAAGCTAAAAAACATATCAATTAGAGTTGTTTAATTATATCATGTTCCATTTATAATATTTATAAAAAACTTTTTAAATGTATGTATGTGAATTTTTCTGTTCACCACTTTACCGATAATAAAATATGCGCCCTAAAGTATGCTTCACATTATCACATTTATACTTATCAAAATTTTTATTATAAGAGCCTAGAAAAGCCGACAACAATAAATATGATTTTTGTAAGTACCTTCGGTAAGCAAATAAAATTGCTTCCAATTTTTCATGTTTAAATGAAGAACAAATAAAATTCAAGAAACAAGAAATTTTGAAAACATATTTTATTTGGCAAGATTTCTAAAGAAAAATAAAATGGTACACCATAATTTGAAATGAATACATGAGTATAAATTATTATGAATTGAATAATTGAGTAAATTTTTCCGATATAATGAAACCCCTTAATATTTTTATATTATACTAAATTAATTTAATAAATTCGATAAAAGATGTGGAGCCATCTTTAAAAAATTTGAATTGTAAAATAGAGGTTTTATTTGATTTCATATTGTATAAATATTAAACATAAACATATAATATTTTTAAATTTCATTTAAATTTCTATATTCATGTAAATATAAATTTTAAAATAAATAAACCAACACATATTATATGTACAAACATGTTAATATACTAATCATCATCTTCTTCTTCGGTATCATCTTCATCTGCAGACAGCCATTTGTAAAGAGCAATTCCACCCAATGCTACTAAAACGCCAATCCCAAAAACTGCACAAAATGTATCATTTGGATCAATATTAAATACATCAGGATATCGACCTTTTAAGCCATCATCTCCATATTTGTCGTATGTTTCACGTTTTTCCTTCTCCGTCAAAACTTTATAAGCCGTAGCTATCTCTTTGAAGCGCTCTTCAGCATCTGGAGCTTTGTTTTTATCTGGGTGATATTTTAAGGCCATTTTCCGATATGCTTTTTTTATCTCGTCTTCGTTGGCATTGTTGGAGACGTTAAGTATTTTATAATAATTTTTAGACATTGTATTAGATTGTATTCAATATTTTTATAAGAATCTAAAAAAAAAAAAATAATAATTAAATGAATTAATACATTTTTCATGTAAACAATTTACAATAATAACATATTTCTATTGTAGATGTAATTTTATGATTATTTAAA
The DNA here is from genome assembly GCA_001735545.1 of Phormia regina. NCBI lineage: Eukaryota > Metazoa > Arthropoda > Insecta > Diptera > Calliphoridae > Phormia > Phormia regina. The sequence goes on from MINK01171939.1 coordinate 16,451, forward strand.
AGATTATCAAGTCCTCAAATATAAGTACGATTCTTCATAATTCCATTAAATTAAAAGTACAACCCTGACAAAAATAAGTATAAAAGAATAGTAAAATTAGAAAGTATACTCGACGACATCCCCCGCGATACTGTCAAATTATTTTTGTGTTCCTATGTAATTTTTCCTCTCTTTTATTCTCTCATTTTCGATTCATATCATTTGCAGTAGTTTTACGCTAACAAAATACAAGGAATTGTCGTTTTTGTAGATGTGCGAGTACTTTATAATTATGCTATGCCCACATACCAGAGTATTCATTTTTCTCGACTTTTTCAATGTTCGAATAATCAAATAACTCGAAATTGCAATTTTTAAATTAGTCGAATAATCGAGTAAAATTTTACTCGACTTTTCAATGCTTATCAAAAAACCAAAAATATAGCTTAAAATAAGATAAAAGTCTACAAAATAATATATAATTAAAATATGCGTAAATATTTATGAGTATTTGTCTCTTTTGCTTTGAATAATTTGTGACTTTTACTCATAATCTCACTTTTTAATTTGGACACATAATAACGTAGCATATACTTTCAGTTATATTCAAAATATTTGTGCAATATTTTTAAGTATCGGAGATTAATTAAACCCAGATTTAATTTGAGTATAAGGTTTTAGAAAGTTTTATAATTCATTGGTCAATTATGTTAAATATTTAAAAGGCGATAAGAAGATCGTTTAAAATTATACATATGTATACAGTTTTCAAAAAAATTTATTTAGCGATCTCGTGATTTTATATATTTTTCGCAACTTTGAAACAATCTTATTTCGAAGATTGTATTTAGATTTTTTCATTAAAAAAAAACACTGGGTGATTTAAATAATTACTTTATTACCGCTCTCTTTTGTTTTTGTAAAATCACGTCCTGTACTTAAAAAGCCTGGACAATGATCTTCACTACTAGACGGTAGAATGCTAATTGGATTTTCCCATACAAATGATGCTGCTTTTATAGCAATTCTACATGCTTACATATCCTCAGTTGCAAAAATGAGTAATGTAACAAGGGTACAAAAAATAGTACAGAGCAGCGTTACCGTTGAAAATTTTCAAAAAGTAGCACAAAGGGTTTTTTTTTTAAATAGTCGCATAAAAAGAGGATTTAAAAAAAGGGTCAACATTTTTTTTAACAAAAAATAATAAACTATTTTTATGAACAACAATTAGTTCTTTTATTAAGAAATCTTTAATTATTACAGAACATATGAATCAATTGTTTAAAAGAAAAGATTTCACGAATATATTTGGTGTTTACTTTACATACAAAGCAATAAAGTATATTTTTTTAAATTATATTTAATATAATAAATAATAATTATAAATTCATTTTTTTTTTTGTACATTTAGAAGATACTGAAGATAAATACGTGGCTTATTTTATTGTATTTGTGATTATCAGTGTTTATTTTCATTATTTTCAAATTTCTTTAGAATTATTTGTGTTTGATTTGTTTTAAATTATATATTTTAGCAAAGGTTTGAATTATAAAACTAAACATTAAATTAGTTTTAACATTTTTCATAGAAAATAAAAATTGGTTGGTTTTAAAAAAGGGGAAAAAGTCGCACTAAACATGAAAAGGTTGCAAAAAAAGTCCAATTTTAAAAAGGGGCACAATAAGTGTCAAGGGAGTTAAAAAAGGGTCAATTTGCGACTAAAGTCGCACAACGGTAACGCTGGTACAGAGGTGTGTTCAAAAACATACGCTTATAGTTGTGGGTGAATAAAACAGGAATATATAACACTTAACAACTATTTACTGTTTATTCATTTAATAAAAGGAATTTACATTTACTTTAAATAAAAGACTAGAAAACTACATGTGTAGCAGCAAANNCTGTCAATTCGTTTGTTTCTCTCTGACGCGTTGCCAGACTGTTGATTTTGTAAAACAGGCAGGCTCGGTGCTGCCACACGCATTTAACTATATCAGTTAAGTTCAAAAATACACAGGGTTTCATTAAAATGTAAAATGATAAAAGATAAAGGGCTGTATTCTAAATAAACGTTAAATTCATATTTAATGTGCATGACAGAGTTGTATGGTTTGAAAATGAACGTTAAACTTAAATAAAAATAATTATAATAATATTAATGATAATATAAATAATAAATGCGGATTGCTACAACTTTTAATTTTATAACAATATCAGTGTACATATAAGAAACTCTACAAACTGGTATAATAAATTATTCAAATATACAATAAGTTACAACTACTTACATTTCCCCATTTAATGGATAAATTTATTGTAAATATAACCAACCCTTTCGGCTTTAATGCGGGAATTCCCGCCATTCACTAAACTTTAAAAAAAGTAAGTAAGTAAGTAAATATTTATTGAGTCATTTTTTCCTTTCAATAACATGTGTTGTACTTAACAAAATAATATATTTCATAGTATAATCATAGTATAATTAGAAAGTACACTCGTAAGAACAGCTTTTTTACAATTTTTTCATCGACACTCCTCGCGTTACTGTCAAGTAGTTTTTGTATTCCTATGTAAATTTTTTTCGTGAGCATTTTACTATTCCTCTCATTTATTCTCTCATTTTTTGTTCATAGCATTTTGATATTGTGAGCGGTAGTTTTACACTAACAAAATACAATGAATTGTTGTTTTTGTAGATGTGCGAGTACTTTGTAATTATACTATGCTATGTTTTAACTATTACAGTCATGGCTGCCAGATTTGACGATTTTTTGTCTCAAAAATTGCAAAATAACGATTTGACGATTTTTCTTCTAAAAATTTTTAAAACATATCAATTTAAGAAATATTTCTTAATTTCTTTTGTAAAATACTAAAAATCAAAACTGAAAATAAAATATGTGTAGCAATTTTTCTACCATGTACAAACATAAGTGGTTGTGATGTTATGCGTTTGTGAAAACTTTTTTTGACCTCCAGCGTATAAACATTGTGAATAATGTACATGTCGCACTTTTAAATATAATAATTATTTTGGCACAAGGAAAAACTTTGTTTATTGTGGTTATGATCGGAACGATATCTTAAGAAGGGAGCTATGATTAGTGAATAATATCTTTTGAAAATCACTTTAACATACATATTTTAATATTAAACAAAATTTTTATTTTAAATTTGATATTCAATATTTTTTTCACAATTTTCAACCTATACTTCAAAACCCCTTTGTTGTCAAATGTTAATATCTCGAAAAATATTTTGAAATGAAACTCCTCCTATTTTTTGTATCATGGTATTAAGTACAATCTTAAAATGTTTGTTTTAAATTTTTTATTATTTTGTTTTTGAGCATGATACAATAAATGACAAGGTACAAGTAATGGAGAGATTCCCTTGGGAGAAATCGTTGCAACTTTTATGTTTGTAGGCAAGCAAGCGGGGTACCAAAAGTTGGACGTTGTCGCAAAGCTAAATTTTGTACTTTGTTTCCTCAATTGTATTATTTTTAACTACGATGTTTCGGTTTTTACCGATTTCTGGCAAGCCTAAAACACAAGTGGAAATGTACCTAAGGCCTTCACCTGTTTTCCCTGCTTTTACGTTATAGGTAAGACAATGTAATAGAAAAGTGTTGAATGATACAGATAATGATTGAAATGATGATTTTTAACAAAAATTATTTACACATTTTTTAAAGCATTTTATGTTAAAAGAGTAATTTGTTGGAATTACTTCAACAAACTTTTTTTTTTTTTTTTTGTTTATTTATTTTAAAAATTAAATGTCAACAATTCATGATGAACTCTTAATAGTATGTTGGATACCAGAGATCGTATTTTAATACTAAAAAAATAATCTTTTTATTTTTATTTCAATAAAAAAACAAACAATAATTCCATAATTTTTTGAAACAAAACAAAAGTATGAATAAAAAATCAATTGAAATTTATTCAAACTGATATTTATTTTTAAAGATATTTATTATTTTTGTCATCATGGATCCATCAAATATCTTGAACTTTAAAGATATTTTGATTGAAAAATAAATCGTTTTCGAAAGCTTGTCGAAATACACAGTGTCCGTATATGTGAAGAGAGTAATTTGCCTTACTCTCAATAGCGCCTCTATGTATGCTTTGGTTGAAACATTATTAAATATTTTTGAAAGAAAATAAGTTTGCATTCAATTTGAATATCCTATTCGACACAAAAATAATGAAGTTTTAATTCAAGATTAGAAATATATTTACTTTCAATTTTATTTCCACATAAAATACTTATTATGGAGTTAATTATGCTTATCAGAACAATCACCATCTTTATCTTTTTCTTTTTCTTTTTTGTCTTTAGGCCAAAATGCATATATAGCTAATGCACCCAAAGACAAAATTATTGCAGCTATGCCAATACCAAAGACTGTATCATATGTAGCTCTTGGATCAACTTGAAATGCGTGAGGAACTCGCCCTTTTAAGCCCTCTTCGCCATAGTTGTCATAAATTTCCCGTTTTTCTTTATCAGTCAAAACCTCATATGCCACAGCAATCTCCTTAAAAAGTTCTCCTGCATTCGGTGCATTATTCTTGTCGGGATGATATTTTAAGGCCATTCTTTTATATGCTTTTTTTATCTCATCATTAGTAGCATTATTATCGACACCAAGTATTTGATAAAAATCTTTTGACATAATGTTTCTAATTTAATGCAGAATATATTTTGAAGTAACTGTATATAAAATAAAGGATAAATTAATCTTTTATATTTTCCTCCAAATAATTTACAATTTTTACATATTATATATTATGTATGCAAGTATAAAAAGTCATAAATGTGTTAAATATTAGCAAATTTATTACTAAGAATTAAAATTTTTTAAAACCACTTTAAATATGTAGATTTTACATACACATTTAGTATATTTATCTTATTTCTCCTGGTGAAGAATTGTAAAGGAAACCCCATTAAAAGTCACTATAAAAATCTCAATAATTTAATGTTTCCCATATGGATATAGAACTGGATATAAACCATGTTTTGTCGTCAAAATTCTATCCCAAAAAGAAAAAAAAATAGAAAAATGTTATTTTTAAGATTATATTTCAATTTTTTTATTATCTTGAAAATTTTATTTTGTTTTGCAAATAAAAGTAAAACAATTTTTTTATATTTTTTCACTTTCGGAAAAATTATTTTCCTTATTTTTATTTATTTGTATACAAATGTATGTATATTTCGAAGTACTTACTCTACAAAGATTTCGAAAGTACTTCGAAGGGTATGCCGCCTTAAAATGGCCCACAAATCGATACACTTGCTTTTAGACAAAGTTCGACTCAGAATAACTTTTTGAGTCGATTTAAAGATATCCGTCCGTCCGTGCGTCTGGTTGGCTGGCTGGTTGTCCATGTAAATCTTGTGCGCAAAGTACAGGTTAGAAATAATTTTATGAAACTTGGTACATGTGACTTTGGACGAATCCTATTGTTTTGGTCATGATCGGCCCATTATTTCACCTAGCCCCGATACAAATGTTCTCCCGGAATTGAGTTTTAACACTCAAAATTATCTTAAAAATTGAAATATTTTAATGAAATTTAACACAAACAGGTTTTATGGAAGCATAAATCCATGTTCCTCTTCTCGAATCTCTTTCGAAAATCACTTTAACGTGTGTAAATTTCTTATAAAAGTTAATATTAATTTAATATATGACATATATAACACTTATATAAGTATAGGTGACAGTGCAAAATTTCATGAAGATCGGTCCATAATTGACCACAACTCCCATATAAGACCCAATTTCGGAAATCACCAAAAAGTGCATAAATAAATACATGTGAATCTTAGTAACGATGTAATTTTCTGTAATTGTATGTTTTTATTTTCCACTTAATACAAGTATAAGTCCATAATTGGCTACTTTCCGAATTTTGGTACACATAGGCAATGGTGTTGATTATCATATGGAGGTCTTGACCGGCTATAACTTCTCGTTTTTTATTTTGCAATCTGTACTTTATTTTAGAGTTGCCAATCTTCTATGATTAGATGATTTGTAATAATTCAAAATTTGTTGCCACTTAAAATTGTACATAAAAAAGTTTTGCAAATATGCAGTCTACGAATACAATAAAACTCAAACCAATGCAAAAAAATAAATAAATTATATTTTTTTGCATTCATTTAAGTTTTATAATATGCACTCTGTAACTTAATGTGTATTGGCAAAACTTTTTTATGTACTATTTTAAGTCGCATGAAAATGACATGGGTAAAGATTAAATAGACGGAAATCACCCACAATATTTGTTCATATTGTGAAATATATATTTTATGTTATATTAGAAAGAATTAATAATATCCTCTAGAAATAAAAATACTAATATCTCAAATAACATCATGAAATTAAAATTTACTCTATAATTTCTTTTTTAATAACAATAACTAATTTCTGTGTTTATATAAAATTGTTTTAAATATTTACCTGATTTATAGTTTATACACAAAGTAATTACTTAAATGTAATTTATAACAATCTCCTGTTTTTTAGACTGGTTTATTATGTATGACGATTTGTTTATATTCTATCATGATGAAAATATTTATTAGTCAATCAGGGATGGAAAATGAAAATATTTTTCGGTATCAAAATATATTTCAAAGAGTACTTTTTCCATTCTCAAAGTACAAAAGTTTAAATTTGTTAGTTATTTATTTTTTACACAGTGAATAACTAAAAGTGTGTAATTGTATATTTTTATATATATTTATCAGAGTTGGGGGTAGTACACTAAATTTGCAGTTTCCACTATTAGTGATAGTTAAATTTTTTCAGCTTAAGCCTAGTGAAACATTTTTTTCTTCACTAAATACTTTAGTGCAAAAAACAACCCACCACTAATATTAGTGCAACTTAAAAATTGTTCACTAAATTAAAAGAAGATTTAATATTTGTTTAAACTTTGTTCACCAAATACACAATAAGGACTAATCACAATAATATGTATTGTATACAAATATAGTCCCTTAAATATTCGAATTTCCAAAAATCCGTAATGGATATATTTTTCGGGGGACCAACATTTTATCTCTCTAACTTTAGCCTTTCGGTCTGTGGAATGATAAATCAAACAGTAAGGTTTCTCGTCTATAAATGGATATCTCCATATGCAGAAATACGCTTATAAGATTTCACACACTAAAAGAAATTTTAAATTATGTAGTGTTGTTCTAAATTTGATAATTACCATCATAGCTCTCTAAAATTAGTTCATTGAGTTGTGATTGATTGGAAAAATGTCAAGTTTAAATTTAGTGAAGAAAAATATTTCACATTTATGTTTAGTGGGAAAAATTTATTTGTAGCTTATGTGTAGTGACTGTTCAGATTTTGCACTATTGAGTGTAGTGCAAATTTTTTCACTGCCACTAAATTTAGTTATAGTGAAAAAATTGTTTAGTGGTAGTGAAGAAATGTTTCACTATAACTATAGTGGTGGCAAATAGTTAAAAATCAAAATTATTTCACTATAGTGCGATTTAGTGAAAAGCTGAATGCAATCACAATTTAGTGTACTACCCTCAACTCTGAAATTTATATAGTTTGGGACAACAGCTCTAGCAATACCAAATTATAACATGATTTTATTTATATTAAATATAGTAAAATTGTATACAAAATATTAAGGTAGTCTTAATAAAAATGTCATCTATCGAGTACCTAAGCTTTATCTTAAAGTATAATTCATTATCTAATATTCGAACATTTTCACTACAATTTGATTTTCTAGCATAACTTGTAATTTTTAGTAATTATTGTAAACAATTTTATAAATTAAAATTTAGAAATATATACCTTCTTCAATTGTCCTAACTACTTGTGTTATTTTTAGAGTTTGAAGCCCAAGCATTTAATCGAAGATAGTTTTCGATTCAATTTCATTAATAATAATTGTAAGTATGAATAGAAAATATATTTTCATTAAAAATTTATTTTAAATTCTGATTGTTAAATATCCAGATGATCGTTTCAGAGTATGAAATGAATCGGGGGAGTACTTCGGTACTTTTGAATGGTAAATAGTATTTTTAAAAATTACTATTATATCAACTTTCCACCCGAGAAGTCAATTGTTTTGACATTTCCTTCGAGTCCAGATCAGAGAAACAAGTCGAGGCATAATTTTCAGCGGCGGCGGTAAAATTCTTTAATCTGCGGCCATATTACATACCGTCTACACGTAGACATAATAATTGAGATAGCACTAACCTAGAGTGTCAAATTGGATAGTAACCATTTTGTATATATTATGTTAAATCCATAGTATAATTAGAAAGTATACTCGTAAGAACAGCTGTTTTACAATTTTTTC
>MINK01171939.1:24856-48846 GCA_001735545.1 Phormia regina
AATACAAGGAATTGTTGTTTTTGTAGATGTGCGAGTACTTTATAATTATGCTATGGTTGCGTTGAAAAGGTTGACTCGTTGGCCCTTTAGATTTTTAGGTAGCTATGTGATTTTTTGACAACCCTGTACTTTATTTTCCTTGAAAAATAACCAAAGAACAGGGTTGTTAAGACAATGGATGTTAAAAAACATATGATTCGTTTACTTTTGTTGACTAGTTGCCAAAACTTCATTCTGCGTTGCGTTGAAAAGTTGACTGGTTGGCCTTCAAAAATCCTAATTTTTTTAAAATCAAAATTAATTGCAACTACATTCCATTTTTTATATCATGTTTCGGCCTGCTAACAGCCGATTTTGTCCGTCGCCAATCATTAAAGTTGTTCGGCGCCTCCGTTAAAGTTGTTCGGCGCAGTTCTTTGACTGTGATTTGATGTTTATTTCTGTGTTTTTTTTTCGTTTCGGTAGATTGTTGGTTTTTTCACTAACTTTATTTTTTACAGAAAAAAGTAATAAAATCCAAAATAATTAAACAATGTTTAGCAATTCCATCTGATTTAAATAATACATTTAGTACACATTTTCACAATCGCGCGTTCCTGTATTATTTATTAAATAAAGAGTTGTAGAGCCCTGAGGAAATATTTGTGTACAATTCGAGCAAAAATTGCAATAGCCAAAATCGACCGAGCGACCTGCTGCTGCACCTGAGAACAAATATTATAAAGTTATAAAATAAAAAATTATGGGTAAGAATTAAGATTTTATGACACACTTAACAGGGAAACGTCAGTAAGTTTTTGGCCAACATTTGCAAATTAAGTAGCCCTTGAGTACAGTAATGGCAAATTTTCCTACGACTTTTTTAAATCCTTGAACTATATTTTAAGCTTTTAAAAATCGTATTTTTTTTTTAGATGACATAATATGGAGGAAAATACTAACCTGTCAATAAATTCATTCCATCTTGTAATATAAATGTATAAATGTATGAGTATGTTGCATATGTATGAGTATGCAATTATTCTTGGAGTAGGTGTTGATTTCTTAATTGTTTAATATATGCATATAGAAAATAAACTTTCTAACATTTTGAATTAAATTTGTATATGTTTTACATATGAACAAGTAAAATGTTGTAGTCGCTCAAATCTGACTTTATGGAATACCACACTATAATGTTTACGCTTCAAAGTTATTGTTATTTATGACAATTTAAACATTGGGAAGAGTGATTTATAAAATAATAAAAATATGAGTCCTATGGTCAATTATAAACCTATCATAACAAAATTTTCAATGAAATTTCTTTTAAGATATTCTGCTGTTGAACTATTCAACTTTCGTATTGACAACAAACGTATTTTATTGATATTGGAAGTGTTTTTCAAATCATCAATATTTATAAACGTTGACTCATTGAATGCAAAAAATATAACAATTTAAAAGTTAAATAAAGTTAATAACTTAACTATAACTTCTTACTATAAATGGAAAAATTTTACTCTTGCGACCTTGCACTTAAAATCTTATGTGTGAAGTTTATTTCGAAATTGCAAGAGTAAAAGTTGAACATATAAAAATCATATTGTATCATTGATATTTATTAAGTTTAGGAATTATGAATTAAAATATGATCATAATTACTACGATACTTTCAATATCTTCAAAATATTTTAGATAAAAACAATAAAAGCTATCTATCTATCATAGATTTTACATTCTCATTACTCATATATGTTTATAGAAAAAAGGAGGAAGGGAGATATGTGAAATATAAAATACACACTCAATATTTTGTGCTTTTTGTTTGTTTTTTGAAACACAAAATTTTAATATTTGCTGAAAATCATGAATGTATCTAAAATTCTCAGTGTTCGCAAAAGAAAACGAATAAAATTTTGAAATGAAAATGAAACAGATCTCACAAAAACGTACACTCTGAATCGTATTCAAAACTGAAACGGACGTGGTGTGCGCGTGAATGAATTCGTTTGAAAAGTGTATATAAAAAAAATATATATGTATATTTGAATATATATTCCGAAAAGATACCTCAAGAATAAATAGGTTAGAAAAAAAAAAAATAGATAATAAATAAATCGAAATCTATAGATTATAAACATTTCGAAAATATAAAAAATAATAGTGTCAAATTAACTTTAATCATTAAAGATATTTTTCTTTATATACATATATGGATATATAAATGGTCGATAACTACCTAAATACATATGTATATATTCATGTACATATGTATTAATATCACGTTCCTTAAGAAGATGTCCCACTTTCGTAATCATTATTTAATGGAATAACTACACATTTTCGGGAATTTATGTTGTATATATGTATAAATATTATTACAATAATTTAGCTTAGCTTCCTCATTCTTTCATCTGCAATATTGTATGGTTTATTATTTATGATGCATTGAAATATTTTGTATTTGTAGAAACAAAGTTTTTTGTGTATAAATCGATAAAATTAACAAAATAAAAATAAAAAAAAACTGTTTTACACAAAATTAGAATTTATTGAAAAGAAGGAAAAATCTAAAAATATTGAAACATTTTGATGTGTATTTCAGTTGAACAATTTAAAAATAAATTCAAAAACAAATTGAATTTTTCAAATGAAAAGAAAATGGATAAAAATAGATAGACGATGGGCAACTAACTACAAAAAATAAAAATCTCAACACTCAGAGTATTTTAAATACTAAGATATTAAATCTATAATCAAAAACACTTGAACGCAAAAGTGCAAAATTTTTGTTCTTTTCTTTTTTCTTGTTTCATTTCATTAAAAAATATAATTCACAAATTGTGATTACATGTTTTTTTTTTTTTTTTTTTTTTTTATTTTTTTTTTTTTTTTTTTTTTTTTTTTTTTTTTTAATTTTATTTTTATTAATAAAGACAAACATAAATGGAATTGCAAAAATTGATTATTGATTTATAAAATGTAACATATTTTTTTTAATCAGATAAGCTCTCTGAAAATTATATATCAAGAGATAAAGAGAAAAATATATATAAAAAAAAAACATGCAAGAGCATGAGTGTGACATCATATCTTCTCGATCACGATAATTAAGATAATTTACAAGATTTATCTATTTACAAAATAAGTCTAACAACTCTTTTGTGGCGCCATTTCTTAAAACATATTACAAATGCTCAAAGATAAAGTAATTCGGAAATGGCGAAACTATTTTTAGATGCTGTTTTTATTATAAGCATTTAATTTTCGGCTTGCGTTTTATCTGTTTGTACATATGTACATACATTTGTACATGTATAAAGTATGTATGCATGTATATTGTGTATGAGATTTTTATTTTATTTATAATTTTTTAATTAATAATTGCTCTTATATTGCAAATAGTGAGGAGAAAATCTTTGTATCCGGATAAAAAAATCGAAATTGACTATTAAATACCAATACCTATCTCTCAACGTTTTGATTGAAAATCTTAATGTATACATAATCTTTTTTTATTTATTTATTTATTTATTTATTTATGCACATAGTACAGAAATCGATCATTTATCATTTACTCTTTTTTTTATTTGGGTTCATGTAGGCAAAAATGTAAATATTTATTAAATATTTTATAACAAATAATATGTGTTATATCATGAATTTCCACATTTTTCGTTTAAAAACTTATTTATCAAAACGTATTCATTTTATATTATCAATATTTGTATAATTTTATGATTATTTCAATTTGCTTATAGGCAACTTCGACTTTAGCACCGTTTTATTTAAAAGTAACGAAACTAATTCATGTAAAAACAAATCTGAATTGTATAATAAAATAATTATAAAAAGTATCAGTTGTACCGTTTTAAACAAAACTGTGTTTCATTACTTGCAACATAAAGTCGTCAAATTCTGTTTTAGTCAAAAATGTAAAAGTTAAATAATCGTATAACTAAAAATTTTAATAATAAAAAATGGAGTAAACAATAGAATATGTACTTTTTTGGGAATTTTTAATATCCCAAATCGAGACAGGTTTGTTGTAATTTTCAAAAATCCTTAATTTGGATTTAATAAATATAATATAGTTCTATTCTAGTACTTGTTAAATTCACAGGTTTTATTTATTTAAAATTGTTTGCCGACCAGTGTAATTCGAAATATGAATATGAAATACTAACTTATGTGTTCGATTAATTAGAAAACAGCTTTCTTTATTAATTTTATTAATCGAATAATGAACAAGTCGAGTAAGATGAATACCCAAACACTGCAATAATCATGGTGATACAATTGAAAAATTAAAATTTTAAGTTTTGATTAATTTAAATAAAATCTAATTTGTAATTGATATCATAGAACTAAACAAGGTAGATTTATTAGGGAAAGTTGTAATTTTCAAGTCTTGTAAAGTCAAATAATGGAACATTGAAAAGAAAAAACAAATAGAGAAACATAAATGTATTTAGTTCTTCTTCTTCTTGAAAAGCAGCAATTCGTTTTCGCTATATATATTTTGCAAATGATTTTTTTTAATTGTTTATAATTTGAAAAAGTTCTCTCCAGTAATTGTGCCTTATCATTTATTGTATCATGATCGATATTAATAGTTTGTTTCAATTGTCTCATTTGATTTAAAATCGATTTTTTCACATTGTAACATTCTAAAACGTTTTTATTTCAAATCAATATTTATGACCCTTTGCCAGTAATCGTGTTATAACGCAATTATAGCCTTATACATTGTTTGTTGACATAATGTGATAAAATCATGTTCATTCTCTTGTTCCCAATACTTCATTTTTTGGAATTTTATTTATTTTTGTTGGACAATTGCCAAAAAAAATATTTTGCAAAATATCAGAAGAATTTTTTTATTTTCCTGTTGAATATGTGGATTTGTATGTACATGTATGCAATACAATATTTGTTTTATATATGATTAACAGAACATAAACTGGTACATACATAATATAAATATTATTTATACATACCCACAAATATGTCTATTATAATTTATAGTAAAAATTTTGAGAAAACCGGCAAAGAATTGAAAAATTCATAGTAAAGTTTTATTTTAATGTGTCTAGATTGCTAAACACATATATATGCTATAGTGCAAATGTGAAGACTTTTTTTTTTTGTAACTTATTATGTTTTTAGGTGATATCTTCAAAGTGAGTAATTCACGATGAATTTATTTAATGTAATGAAAAAAAAAAAGTGTTTTTGCAATAAATTTAAATGTTTTTGAAATAAAAAGTGTTCACTTAAGAAAAATTAAAAAAATATATTTTTTTGCAATATAATACTTTCTTTTCGCAATTTGTTTCATAGTGTAATCAGTCATGATGTTAATAATTATAAATAAGTCACCAAAACAAATTTTATCACATAGTGTCATTGCAGTTCCTGGCTGATGTTCTTTTTTTAATTTTAAGAGGATACCGCCGAAAAAGGAAATTATACCAAAAAAAAGTGTTAACTTTTGCTCTATAGTGTAAAATTGTGTGCATTTTCTTGCTTTGTTTTACATATCTGAGCCCTAACAAAGTTTAGCGGTATTATAAGACAATTTAAATCTAACGAAATGTTAACAGATTTATAATTTTCAATTAATATAGTTGTAATCAATAATTACTTTATAAGTTACAAATTTTAATTAAATATTATGTGTTAATAATTTTTTTGTCTTTATTATAAGTTTTTGATAATATTTATCTACTTGTTCGTTTTTTTTTTGCTTAATAGAAATTTCGGAATATAACGATATGGTCCAATTTGGTGGCCATGATAAAACGACACAATGTGTTGTATATGACCAAACACCAGATTCAGAGCAAAAGAAAATTAATATTGTCGTACGTCCAGCATATACAGTGGCCAAAGTAATTGGTGATATTAAAACACAATATCACTATGATAAATTTGAATTGTTAATGCAACCAATATCTGGCGGAGATTTGGTATATTTAAATGATCATCAAAGTGAGTTAATCTACAAACTGAAAGGCTTTGAACCACAAACCAAAAATGTTTTAGTAATTTTACCATCTGGGAAATGGGATGGTAATACCAAGAAACGTTATGAATTTCCCTCAAAGTCTTCGCAAAAGCTTATAATGAATGGTAGCAGTAGCAGAACTATTGTACCAACACCACCACCTCCTCCGCCACCACAACCATCTATTAAAGGTAATTTGTTTAATAACAATAAGAAAACTAAAACTATTACTACTACGACAGCGGGGACAATAGATAACAATAATGTTGACACTAGCAATAAGGCCATGAATAGTAAACCCTTAAAAAACAGTCAACTTCAATGCCAAAATCTTGCAAATAGCAATAATTTTCATGATGATGGTTTCGGCAATACGAATACTTTATCACCGCCTTCGTCCATGACGACTGTCACAAATGCTACTAATACGGATTCTTTAAATTTGAGCCCCATGTCCGATCCAGATCCTTTATCAGATGATGATTTGGCTCTAGGTGCTTCTGCCAGTCCCACGGAAACAGAGCCAATGCAGTGTGGTGGTCCTTTATCTTTGACTCATGGCTCATCATCTACATCAGGTTTGAATACAAGGTACCGCGACAACTCGGGTGCTTTGATTGAAGCTGAAAAGAAATATCCATTGTCACCATTACCGGCACCTGGTTCAGCTATTATGGCGCCACCTAGTAACAACGGTTATGTTGGTCTTGTTAACCAAGCTATGACCTGCTATTTGAACAGCCTCTTACAAGCTCTTTACATGACACCCGAGTTTCGCAATGCTTTATATCGCTGGGAATTTGATAACGACAACGAAGCCAAAAATATACCCTATCAATTGCAAAAGCTATTCCTTAACCTACAAGTAAGCAACATTCTACATAATAATCTTTAGCAGATCGAATATTTTATTTATTTTTATTTTTTCAATTAATTTAAGACCTCGAAAAAGTCGGCGGTAGAGACAACCGATTTAACTCGCAGTTTTGGTTGGAATTCATCGGAAGCTT
This sequence comes from Phormia regina, assembly GCA_001735545.1. Taxonomy (NCBI): domain Eukaryota; kingdom Metazoa; phylum Arthropoda; class Insecta; order Diptera; family Calliphoridae; genus Phormia; species Phormia regina. Next base: position 31,859 of record MINK01171939.1, read on the forward strand.
GGCAACAGCATGATATACAAGAATTGTGTCGTGTTATGTTTGATGCCTTAGAACACAAATTCAAAAACACCAAACAGGCTAACCTTATCGCCAATTTGTACGAAGGCAAAATGATTGATTATGTTAAGTGTTTAGAGTGTAATACCGAAAAGACACGTGCCGATACATTTTTGGATATTCCTTTGCCTGTGAGACCTTTTGGCAGTCAAGCTGCTTATGGTAGTATAGAGGAAGCTCTTAGGGCATTTGTTCAGCCGGAAACTTTGGATGGAAATAATCAATACTTTTGCGAAAAGTGTAATAAGAAATGCGATGCCCATAAAGGTTTGAAGTTCAAGAACTTTCCTTATATATTGACATTACATCTCAAGAGATTTGACTTTGATTATACAACTATGCATCGGATTAAATTAAATGACAAGTAATTGATTTGATAAAAACACTTCAATATATGACTGATGAATAATTATTGTTTTCTTTATAATTTGTAAACGTTTTTTAGAGTAACTTTCCCACAAACACTTAATTTGAATACATTTGTGAATCCTAAGGAATCAGAATCGTCTGTTAACAGCAACGGTGCAGCACACACAGATGATTGCAGCACTGCAGACAGTGGTTCAGCCATGGAAGAAGATAATTGGAGTAGTGGTGTGGGTACTACTTCCAGCACAACTACTCAAAATGATGCAGATGTTAATGACGAAGAACAGGACGAGGGTATTGATATGAGCTCAAGTACAGATCATCGTAATCGTGTTAATAGTGAACAGAACATAAAACAGGATTTGGGTCCGTATACCTATGAATTATTTGCTATTATGATACATTCAGGCAGCGCCTCAGGTGGTCATTATTATGCTTACATTAAGGAATTCGATAACAACGAATGGTATTGTTTTAACGATCAAACTGTGTCACCCGTAAGTAGAAGAAAAATTTTAAAACAATAACAAATTAAAACATACATATGTATCGTTTAGATAACACAAGAAGATATTCAAAAGTCGTTTGGTGGTGGATCAAGTAAAACCTATTACTCTAGTGTCTACAGTTCGAGTACAAATGCTTACATGTTGATGTATAGACAAATTGATGCCAAAAGAAATGAAAAATCTGTCAAATCTGAAGAATTCCCCGAACACATTAAAACACTAACAGAAAAACTCAAAGAAGAAGAGGAAACAAGGGTGAGCCGCGGCAGCATTCGTCATCGTCCAATTAGTGATCTCACTCTTCCAGAGCAGATTAAACCTCGTGTCTATTTTTACAATCCCAAAACGAAGAAATTGGTAATGACACGTGTTTATGTATCGCAGAAATTCGATATAAATGTTGTTTTGGAATCGGCCTATCAAATGTTGTCTGTGGAACAGTTTGCTCCTTTGTCACACTGCCGTCTTGTGGGCTACGATCCACCAGCCGAGCGTATTGTACGTTCATTTGAAAACATGAAAGATCCTACGTTAGAAGAAATACAGGGTAATAATGAAGATCCTGTTGAATTTATGTTAGAATACCGAGCAGAAGGTCAAGAATTTGAGATTTACGAACCAGGTGGTGCTACATGGTATGTTTTTATGGTTAATTTGTCAACCATGGAAATGGATGGTCCGTTCTTCGTGTATTCTAAAGCCTTTGAAAATAATGACACTCTTAGACACTCGATTGCTGTAAGATTACACGTACAGGAGGATCAGTTGTTGGTGGCAACTACTCAGCGTTATAGAAAAGCATTTGTGGCCTACGATCCAATGCCCACTAAAGAAGCTCAATTACAATTACAAGAAATGGCCAGATCTCGTTTCAAAGATATCACCTACTTGTACTTATTTGTCCCCAATACAGATCCCATCAATTTAGAAATTATTGGAATACCAGCTAATGAAGCCAATGAACAATTGTTGTCCGCTAACGCAGCAATTCAAGAATCTACAGTTGGTAGTAGTACTACAACAGCAAACAACAACAGTGCCAGTTTAACAAACGGATTCAATGAATCCACAGCTGCCGGTGCTGCCATTTCAACAGCCTGCCACGAGTCAAATTCTGAAGACAGCAGTTTGAGTGATGGTGATCGTACACTGGTGGAAAATATTCAACATCGTGGTGATGGAGACAGTCAAATTTCTAGTACTAGTCATTCTCCGCAGTTATCAAGTCCTGAGGAGGAGAATCGCCAAGATTCGATTAATCGTATCAATGCCTTTTATAATGGCTACTCACATGGAGATACTGAATTATCACCCATAGCACCACAATTCTTCCATGCCATTAAGCTTGAAGGTGTGGACCCCTCAGCAACAAACTCAAGCAGACATCACTACATGGAGCCAGATAGTTCCGAAGAAGCAGCACGAAAACCTGTTGTTTCCTATAAAATTCTAGTTGACTCCCACATGAAACTAAGCACATTCAAAACACATGTGCAGCGTCTAATCCAGGTGCCCGAAAACTACTTCCAATTAAACCGCAAACACGACAAAAGCCTGAAAAGTCTTATGTCACAGACTCTAGTCTATTTTAGCGAAGGAGAAACTTTGCTCGTTGAATTGGGCAAAGAATTACAGCCAGACGAACATAAAGCGAAAATTTTCTTTATGCGTTTGTCAGAGTTGAACAACGAGTCGGGTAGATTGCCATGTGTATGTGAATGGATTTATACTGATACCATGACAGTGGCAACGGCTAAAGCAAGCTTGGTCACCAAATTACAACGTATTGATCCCGCCAAATACCAAAGCTTAAGTACACAAAATTGTCGTCTATGGCTTAAGGGTGGTCGCAGTCCAATTAAAATTTTCACGGACGAAGAAACGCTTGGTTGTGATATACGTTCATCAGCGGCAATGGAGGTAGGTGGGATTGGGGTATTAAAGCTTTATTTTTTATTTTTTGTTTAATTGGTTTATTTAGTTTATTGTGCAAGAATGTGAAGATGGTATTGTTGCCAACACCGATGATGGCAGTTTAACACTATTTGTGCGTCGTTGGCATCCGGATTCGTTCCATCTTGATAAATTTGAGGAAATCACATTACACAGTAAGTTTTTTTATTATATGCAATTTTTTCTATTCCTTGAATATTTCATTTTTATACATTTCCTTCTTCCTTTATTTCAGAAAACAGTGAAATTCGTAATGTTTTATCCAAATTATCGGGTATACCTGAAGATAATATTGCCTACACGAAGGTATGTATGAAAGTGTATATTAAAGACTATTTCGTATTGTTTCTCTTATCAATGTTACTTCGGGGCTTTATAAATTATATATTCCGAATCCTTATCAGTATTTGATTCTACAAAACAACAGCCATGTGTTTCTCCGTTGAAATGACCAATAAACCAAATTGATTTAACAAACCCTTTCGACGATAAAAAAAAATATGGTTTAATAGAATGGTACGCTTTTTTAATTTTTATTAAAAAATTTATTAAAAGTCGCCAAAAAATCCTTCTGGAATTTGGTGGCAATTGTAGTATGGACTTTTCCTTCAGTACAAATTGTGTATCAATTGACACCGATCTCGTCAACAAGATTCCATTTTGGTACAAGTCGACACAACTACACTTAGTGTTGGTTAAATGCACAGTTAGAAAATACCGCGCATAAAAATTTGTGGGTGGGTGATTGAATAGCATTCAAGATGTCAGAAGAAAATCACTTCGAGTAGGGGTGCATTAACGAATAAATTCAATTTATAAATTAATAAAAAAATAAGAATAAAATAAAAAACATTACCGATTTTTTATATCATTTTTCTGTTACCGTTTGCAAAATTCTTTAAGAAAAAAGAAGAGGGAATAAGGGGAAGGGAATAAAAAGGATTCGGCATAACAACAAAAATATATCACTTCAATATAAATATTGTTTAATTACTTTTAGGCCAATGGATATTTTCCTTATACTAATGTCTCCCTGCTGACAATTAACAGTTTAATGACTTGGTTTTCCGTACCATCCACATTGGATAAGTATCCTTTAAGTAGTGCGGTTAGTGGCAATCTATTCTTTTACAAGTAAGTTAATATTTTTACAATTCCAAAAGTTAAAACGTAATAAAACTTCTAAACTATTTTCAAAAGGGATGACACGGTCACGCTGAAAGAGCTTACAACGGAGGAAAGACGAGAAATGAGCACCAAAGAGAAATCTCGATTAGATCGTCTGGGTTGCATGTCATCATCAAGGTTTTCACCGCGTCGCGAACGTGCATTGAAAATTTACCTAGATAGCCCTGCCACAACAGCGTCACCTCCAGTAGATGCCAACTGTTCGATGGCTGATGATTAATGGAGACACACACAAAAAAACATCACATCAATATGAAAATTGAATAGAAGATGCTGAAATTAAACAAGCAGTTACGAAGAATAACAAAATCAAAGTGTTACTTTATTACCACATACAACAATACGTTACGTTATTACTTTATTATATATAAAAAATAAGAATTCTTTTTATTTTGTTCTTTTCTATTTCAAAAGAGCAATGAATTATTTTCTTTAACTTAATCTAACTAACAATCTTAATATATTTAAAAAAATATCTATTTGATAGAAGAATACAAAAACTAGTTCAACTTAAACAAATACACACCCGCTCGCCCGCCAATATCATTTTTTAGCATAAAAGCTTAAATGCGGCGAACGAAAAATACAAATTTCTCCTCTACTTGGTGCGAAATCTAACCTTCACAAAAAAAAAAAAAAAACACTTTCACATCATACTAATACACGCTAATAACACATATAAACACACACAAACAATTAGTTTTCTATACCTTAAATGAGACTGCTTCTTAAAAAAATAAGTAAAACAGAGAAATAAAACTAAACTGTAATAAAGAGTAAAAAAATAAAAACACTTGGAACATTATTTTAATTAATTTCCACTTCTAAGGAAATATATTAATTATCCCTTTATTTCAGTTTAAAAATCTTAAGGAATTTATTTGTTTTAATATTGAAATACTGTGGTGGCAGGTAAATATTTTCCATTTCCTGAATGCCGCCCAAGTTTAGTTTCTTCCAATTATTAGTATTCTAAAGTATAAAAATGTAAAAAAAAGATAACTGCTTTTAAAGCATTTCACACAAATGTGTTGTTTTTTTTTTAGTTTTTAATGGTTTTATTTCTAATAAAAATTTTTAGCTTTAAAAAAATTATTTTCAATAATTTTATAAAAACAATAAAAAACGAATTCAAGTTTTAGATAATTTTGAAAATTATCTAAAAAAGTTATAATAAATATCCTTTTGGGATACATATTACAATAATGCTGAAACGAAATATTTTTTTCTTGTTTTACTTCCTAGAGTGTTTTATAGTTTCACTGTACATACATAATGAATTTGTTTCAATTGGACTTTAATAAAAAGTATAAAAAATTTTAAGTTTTAAGAATTTGGATACGCTGGGGGGAAAGACCAGGCGGCTCAATATGCAGGATTTTAAACATACTTTTCCTTCCACACACAGTTTTATTAGTTACAGGTTATATAGATTTCTTTGTGACGGTGTTGTCGTTCTTGTTGTTAGAAGGGAGGAGGGATGGTGTATTAGTAAATTGTATGTTTGTTGTTTGTAGGGTTTGCAGTGTTTGTTTTCCATACTTAAATGTATTGCTTTAGTTGCTCTAATATTTTTGTCTACACGTAGCAAAAGGAGTAGCAATAATAATGCTTCTTTCAAGCCTTGGTCTCCACAGGAGCCGGTGTGGCAGTTTCTGTACCAGCTGCAGCTTTTCCCTTCTTAGCATGTCCTTTACCTTTTTTAGATGGCTGCAGGGGAGTGTTAACAAGTTCCTTTAATTCTGGTTGAGCTATGCTGTGTTCACTTACAAAATTCTCAACATTGAAGGGAATGCCAGTTACTAAATTGACTCCATTAGGCATTAATAAAACGGTGTGTTTGAATTGAGCGACATATTCACCTGAAACAAGTCAAAAAAATTTTATGATAAGTCGAGTGGTTTTTATGACTTAATACAAATTTCGAAATGTAAAAAAATTAAATTGATAAAATGATACCTAATTTTCTTCTTTTTTTTAAGTTCTGTATTATACAAACAAGAACAAAATTTATTTGAAATAGTTCGAAATTCAAAGATACTAATTAAAAAACAAATACTAGAATTATAGAATTTAAATTTTGAGCTTTATTGAGATCTCGCGCATATTTTTAGTATAAATATCCGAAAAGTTTCTTAGATTTATTTTAATTTAAAGTTTTATCAAACTCGAATAAATGACACGAACTAGTAAATACTCAAAGCCATTTTAAAACAAATACGGAATTAATCGTTGCAGATTTGGTTAATGCAAGTACGTTTTATTAAACTATCAGCATTATTAATAATTTAACATTAAATTAACTAAACAATCCTACCTTCATATTATAAATCCATAATATAGATCATAATCGGGAATTTATGTAAATAACTAAATTTGTACATTGATTTCTCAGATTTAATATTTAATTTTATGTAATGAAGTATCAAAAATTTAGGAAAAAAACTGCAAACATTTTCAGGAAAATAAAAATAAATTTAAAATGTAGAAAAATAATAATAATAATAACTTATGTTATGTATTATATGAAAATGAAATTTTTACAGAAAAATTTAGCGCAATTTCAAACTAAGTAAGAATCAATATCAGGTTGGATTTTAAGAGAAACTGTTTTCGAATTGCAGAAGTTAGTATTACATACAAAATTATTTGAAACAGGATGAACTTTATTTCCTTATTATATTATTACGGTCTACACTAATATAGTGTGGAATATATCGTTAAATTATCGCGCTGCTTTAATATCATTACTCATTATTTTCCAAAATTATGATATCATTTTCGAGTGTACCTTTCGGAAAGCAATCTATATCGTTTTCGAGCCTCTTTATCATATTATCATTTTGTTTGTTGGGGCATTACATAAAAATAAATAAAATATTCAATGTGATTCTAAACTATTCTAATTATAAATAAAATAAGAATGATTTAGAAAAGAAAAATTTCTACTGTACTTTTTATAAATACAAACCAAATATTGAATATTTCTCAAAATTTTGACCATTTAATTTCGTATTTCAGTAAATTATTTTAATTCAAAATTTTATTAAATTCAAATAAATGATATGAACTTAAAAAATTTCAAAATAATTTTTATTCTAGCAAGGTGTCTGGACGCACAAGTTATTTTTTAACAAATACGGAATTAATCCTTGCATATTTAAATCTATTATTTTTTATTCTTTCTTTTATTATATTTAAAAAAATCTAAAATTTTTTAGTTTAAAAAAGTAGAAAATCTGCAATCAATGTAACATAATCAACATAAACATTTCAATTTGAAATACAATTGTTCCTATTAAGTATTTCACTTACTTGGCTTTTCATATAGCACTTGGAAAGGTTCAATCATTTTGTGGGAAACACATTCAACAACACCCATGCGAGCTTTAGTTTCTTCATCAAAACCACGAATATTGAAAGGCATATTTCCATACTTTGTTTTTACCTAGATAAAAAAAAAAAATATCCAGCAGTAAAGATAAAAAAAAAACTAATTTCAATATACAATTTCAATTAACTTTTACTATATACAGTTGAAATTATTCAAGAAAAATGTCTCAGATCTCATAATCTTATAATCTTCGGGTTTCAGCCAATGCAACGCCAAAAGTAACCCCATTTATGCCCGGAAGAGTTGGGTACATAAAAGGTAAATAGTTAAACAACAAACCATTGTACTTTCGGCACATTATTAGCGTCCAGCCCTCAAGCGCAGTTTCTTAATCATGGACATTTTCTTTTGAATTAAGGATCAGAAAATACAATAGAATTTAAATAATTACCTCAGCTAAAAGAGCTCTAGATGTTTTCAATTTTAACATGTAATTTTCATCGGTCTTTTTATAAATTGACACTTTTGTGTCTTTCTCACGACCAATACCTTCACCGGTACTAACAATGACATCGATGGCATAGACCTCATGTGTTTCAAAAGTGCACTTTTCATGTTCTTTGCGCTGGGCTTCGCTAGGATTCTGAATGATTGTTTTTTCGCCATCGATCTTGAATTGTTTCAATTCATGACTCAACATACCTTCAATGGGTTTGCATTTGTAGGATTCACTGATTTGTTGAACAGCATCGGTAATGGCATAATTCTAAAAAATTAAATTAAATGTGAATTTATATAGATTTTTTATATTAAAATAAATTTGATTAATATTTATATCTAACGGATTTGTTCTTTGCAAGTGTTGATATGCTTTTAAAAGTGAAATTAAAATTGAAATCGATCCGTTTCTTGCAGATTTTTAAAATTTTATTTAATCTACACAAAAGTTTTGCTTTGTACCCTAAAGAAATTAAGCAAACTGTTAAAAATAACAATAGTGCCAAGATTTTATTTCCAAGGGATTTGTTTTTTGCAAGTGTTGAGATGTTTTCAATGGCACATTTAATTGAAAACAATCCGTTGCTTGCAGAAAAATTTTATCAAATATCATTGTTTACATAAACAACCGGAACGTATTCATACAAAAAAATAATTTTTATCTTCGTTATAAAGCAAAATTAAAAAGATATTACATATTTTGTATCCTAAAGAAATTAAACAAATTGTTAAAATTAAACATTTTGCTTAAATTTGATTTCTAAATGATTTAATCTTTGCAAGTGTTGAGATGTTTTTAATGGAAAATTAAATTAAAAACAATCCGTTGCTTGCAGAAATTTTTCAGTTGATGACAATAGATTACTTACGTTGTTTCCGGCTTTAAGAAGTCTCAGGGCAGCTTGTACAGCCCAATAGGCAGCAAGAATTACATCAGCTTGACGTCCAGTTACTTTTTTATCTGCAGTAGCTCCCACAACCACCGTATGAGCAGCTACGGCAATAAAACCATCAATGTGTGCTCCCATGTCACTAAAAAATAAATAAGAAGTCTTTAAAACATTAGATTTTAAATCATAGAATGGAAATGTAAAAAAAATATATTATTTATTTCAATAAACTAAATAAGTTGGAAAATTAAGAGATAAAAAAGACGAATTGGATAAAGAGCAACTTAAAAAGCATGGTTTGGTTATACTTTTTTATATTGTATTTAACATTTATATATGAACAAAAGTGTTAGAAAGTGGTGTTCTTAACCCTATTTTCCACACTTTAACTTATAAAATAACTTACATTTTAACAACATCTCCATCCTTAAGCTGATAATCGGGATCATTTTTGGACGGCGAAAAGTGACAAACACAATTATTGACAGACAGGCAGGTAGGGAATGCAATACCCTTTTTCAATTCCTTTTCTTTTTTATAAACCTATAGAATATTCCAAAAATTCAACTAAATAAATAATGTTTTTTTTTTTTCAATTAAAAATTAAATTAACACTTACTTTATTGGTTTCCTCGGTGATAAGAGCATCCGATTTTGTACAAATGTCTCTGACAGAACCACCAACAACACAGAGATCAATAACAGTTTTTAAAGTCCCTAAATAAAGAAAACAAAATAAATAATTGGGGGAAACAAAGAAAAATACACAGCGTGGCAAAGATCTGGCACAAATATGAATGTACATTATTGAAACCTTTAACATTATACTGATGGTAGTGGTATATTTAAAATATTATATTTTTGATATATTAAAAATAAATGTTAAAAATTTAAATTAACAATTTCATTTACAACGAAATCTTTCTACATATTTGCGTCTGCCAAAATTAAATATGCATGTAATATAAAATATAGGTTATGTACACCCAACTAACGGCAGAAGCGCCGCGTGGCTTTCGCTTTCATAAACGCGACAACAACAATGACGTTGTTAGTGTGTAATTTTTCTGGATGTTACCATTTACTTTGAAACAAATCTTTTAAATTTGATGGTTTAAAAAAATTAAATATTTTCTTTACTTACTGTTGACGATTTCACCCGCCAATTTATATTTGGTTACAACCAAATCTTCGGCAATTGTTTTCTCCTCCTTTTCAACAATGTCTGCCATTTTTCTTCTAACTTCTACACTTCTTCTTCACACCGTCGTCAAACACAGAATAATATAAAATACAAAAAAAAATTTACGAGGAACGAAAACTTTTGCGTGTGTTAGCAGCGCAGCAATTTGTTTTGTGTGCTTGTGTGTGTCTGCACAAAAATTCTGCCTTGAAATTTTGACAATTTGAATTTTCTAATAAAACTTTATGGTACAATATCTATTTATAAAATACTTTAATATTGAGGTGTTTTCAATGCCTATAACTTTCAGCGCGTTTTGTTTGATAATCTGACGTGAAATTAAAAAAAAAATTGTTTTGTGGCACAACTAGTACACTAATGTTGTTAACATTTGACGCGGATGAATGTAATCGGTGTGAAGGAAATAGTGATGTTAAACTTAATGTTATCGATAGTTGTACATATCTAAGAAACAGGGTTGTTTTTTTTTTTAAAGTCGATAACAATCTAGGAATGATATTCTTTAGCAGAAGAAATATATTGAGATATTTCAGAAATATGATTTAATATTCCAAACAATGATGACGCAAGCCCATACTGCCTAATATGCTAGACTATAATACAAAAATATTTAATGTATAAATAACAATTTGATAAATATTAATAAAAAAGTGTCATGTAAATATTACTAACTAAAATTTTCTATTTCATAAAGCGACGATATAGGAAAAAAAAAGAATAATTTAATTCATATATATTCCCTATTTTCAAATGTCGCCCTACAAAAATAGGGAATATATTAAATAAATATTAATAATACTTTGACATACTTTAAAAACAATTGGATTATTTTTTCTTAGTTTCAATATATAGGTAAATACGTAGATAAAAAATAATTAGCCTTATTGCTTTTGTGAGGGAAGCAAAAATTCAACTTTAACAAAAGTATCGTCTATTTATCTACATACTTTTTCATTTATTTTTGGTCTTGCCACACTTATTCACAATCAGCGAGAAACTAATATACTTAATGTGTGTTAAGAAAGTATCTATATGTTAAGAAATAATAAAAATCTGTTAGCACTGGAATATAAACTTATGTTTTGCCATTAAACTTCAAAAACCAAAAAAAAATAATAGCCTAGCTTTCTTGTGGAATAATTATGAAACTGTTCTTTTTGTTTTGTTTTTAGATTATTTTAAGAGAAAATTATCGCTTATGGATTGGTTTTTGAGTTGCGCATAAAAAAACTAATTATTTAATTAAAAATATAATATAGCTTTGAATCAATGCCAAATTATATTTGCATAATTATGCAAGTGATTTGAAATCCACACTAAAAAGGTGGCCGATTTGAGATCACGTGATTTCATATTTTATTTGTTTTGAAGATCCTTGGCTGAAACAGGAATTATGGAAATTTATGACATTAAGGATAATACACAACGTTAGGTTGAATTGGTGCGTGGTGTTTTGGCGGTTAATATATTTGATTGGGGTATCCATTATTTATTTCAGTTCAACATACAACAAGGATTTATTCCTGAATAAGAAAATTTCAAATATTAAATAAAAAACTATAAAATTCAATTCTTCTCATATTAATTACTCCAATTCAAACAGCCCCCCGGTCAGAATATATGATTTACTTAATTAACTGTATTGTAATATATTTTAAAATTGGGATTTTTTTTTAAAAATTTAATATTTTCTATATTTTACTAAAAACGCAATGTAAGTATAAAAATGGCGATTATTCACTAAAAATTGATATTCTCCAACAATTCAAAGTTTTATAAACAATCATAAATTTCACCAATAATTCGCTAAAAAATAACTGGCTAAAAAGTCCATTTTTATTAAAAATTTAATATTTTACAAAAATATTCGGAATTTGAAAAATACATTCATATTCAAAAAATATATGGTTACAGGAAAAATTAAGTACGTCCGGAATTACAATTTAAACAATATACATATATTTGAAATTATTTTACAATAGTTAAAAATAGCAAGTGTGATTTTACCAATGTGCATTTAATTTATCTACAACTTTCTTTACTATATCAACGTGATTAGCATGAAGTTGAATGTTTTTATTCAAATCTAACCATCTAACAGCAGCAGCATCATCTCCAGCGGTAAGTTCGATTTTTCCTAAATCTGTTCCTGTATCATCGTGGAAATTATACGCAACTGTTTCCATCCAAGCATTGTCCGTATTACGAAAGTCATCTACATAACCCTTGTATATCTCTGTGCCGTTTTCAAAGAATTGTTCAATCTGTTTTTGTTCGTCTATAAATAAATTACGGCAAAAATATACTATTTGTATTAATTTAAAGACTTTGTTTTTGTTTTCATTTACTTTACCCGTACAGCCTAAAGCTTCTTCTATAAATTCTCTTTTAAGTGTTGTGCTCACTTTTTCACCAGGATCTACCATACCACCAGGTATAGCCCACATTTTATTATCATATCGTTGTATGGCCACCATCTGTAGAATATTTCTTAAGAATATATAAAATTTAATGGTGTGGCACTGTTTTAGCATTAAATACCTATTGTGAGTAAAACTTACTTTTTACTTTTTGGACTTTTTACGATTTGACCATCAGCACTGCGTTTCCAACGTGTAACTATTGGATCTGCAGCATGATTTGGTCCCCAACGTCCAAGTAGGCCTCTTCCACGTAAACCGGTGCGTCCAATCGGATTTATTGGACAGCCGGTATCATCAATTTTATATATTCCCACAAAAGAACAACGATTTACTTTGCCATCTAATTCTCCCCACTTTGGTTTAAATTGTGTTGAGTTTATATCCGGGTCGGCCCATACTTGGGACATTATATGAGGAGCCGTATAAGTTTGTGGTAAATATTCATCAAAAGAAACGCACCATTCAACACACTCATCAGGTACTGGAAAACGTTTTACATTACTTTTAGGATAAATATTGTTACGGCATGTCCTATTTAATATTGTTCCAGTCAATGAGGCAGCCTTAGACATTTTTTTTATTAATTTTGAAAATGAGAATAACAAGATTTTTTTTAAGTTTAATTTTTGGTTTTTTGTTTTGCTACATATTTTCTAATTTCATTTGAAAAAGTTATTCCCATCAGAAACCTTCGCCGAACGATTTAGCGACGGCGACTTTTCTAAAATTTGTCGGCGGCGGCTCAATATCGGCTAAATGGTGAACAACAATTTTTTATTTCCTAGTTCTCGCATCGTCTTATGAAGATGTTCACGCTTTCGAGACTGTTCAAGTTTCTGATTAATATACATAAATATAAAACTTTTTGGTTAAAACGAACGAACTATTTCTATTATTCTAGGACTAGAAATAAAAACATTTTACTCTTATTCGGAAATTTCCGAATTTATAAACACCAAATGAAAAAAAAAATCACCTTTTGCGAGCATTCATGTTATATTCACGTTTTAAAATAGTCTGTGTAGACAAAAAAATTCTTCACACTTCTGAGACGTTTACGTTTTCGAGGGTTCAACTTTTGGCGAACACTCGAGTGTATAAAAAGTTCAAATCAGTACATATTAAAAAAAAAAAACGAAACGGACAAGGAATAAGGTCAAGTATATTTTTTTCAAATAGTTTAACTTTTCTACAAAATTGTATGTGTAACAATAAAACTTCTCACGCCAATTCATTTCGAATATATTAAATTATAAGCCTATAGAAAAATTATATCCTTTAGTATAGCCTCAATAACGGTACATAGTCTCATACGCAAATAGTCCTTTTTTAGTATTTTTCAAATTTCAATAACAATATTAAAAAAAAAGTCTGAAAAAGATGAGAGCTACCTACGATCTTCAATGCGAGAACTATTTATATCAAAACGGACCTATGGGTTTGGAACTTTAACTTAAAAAAGTTCTTTAGGACTTTTCACTTCGGGGAATGTGGGAAGACTTTTGATGAAAACATAATTTATTCAAAACTCTGGAAAGCTCTAGTCTAATAATACAAACAGGAAAGGATAAAAATTGTGTATTATCTTCTAAAAAGGAGTAAGTAAATATTTTCGTTTGGATATGGAAAGATTTCATACACCATGTACAGTATAGTGCTCCAAGCTTGTATGAAGAAAAAAAAATTGTTATCCTACAGGCCGTCCCCCCACTTAAAATTGTTCTATGGGTTATAAAAAAACGTCGTGCAAAAATTAGGACAATAGGACTACGTTAATTGGTGCTGCAACGGCTCTGAAGTTTGAAGATGCATTTACAAGGGGAAAATATGATTTTTTTTTTTCAATTTTCACAAAAAAATTTGTCATTAAATAGTTTTGCATTTTTTTGTAAAAGAATCGTAATGTTCACAGAATTAATGTTACAAAAAGATATAAAACACAAAAATTGGTTGAAAAATGTAAAAGTTATTGAAAANTATTCCCCAGGCCATTAACGTTGTCTCAGAGCACATTGAGAAAATCGAAATGTGACCAAAAACATAAATAAATATTTTGAATATACTATCGAACTCTTAAAAACAATGTTTCAATAAAATTAAGAAACTTATTTTATTATACAACTGATATTTACAATGATAATGAAAAAAAAAATGAAATTAACCCTTTAAACAGGACCTTGGTGTCGAAATGACCCCGATTTTTTAAAAACATGCCAATTTGAATATATTTCAATAAAACCCGTTTGCAATCCCATTAATTCAACAAATTGATAAAAAAAATTGGGTGTTAACTCTTTTTGAAAGGTTCGGCAAATTGATAAAAAAAATTCGGCAAATTGATAAAAAAAAATTGTTTTCTTAATTTTGCACTTTTTCCTGTGCAAAAAAACTTCTGTAAAGATATCGTCGGAAGATCAAAATATATTTTATTATTGAGAGATATTCATACCACTCAACTGACGAGTATGTGACACCATTTACAGACAATGTGTCGCTATACAATTTTAAAGTTTTTTGAATATTTCGGCAAATATATTTGTGCGTCATTGATTTTTCGATCATGTCGCACAGTGGACCCAAAACGATTTCTTTTAAAAATGATTCTGTAACTTTAGAACTGCTGGATGTATTTGAACGAAATTTCACCTGGGCAATCCTGAGGTACATGGCAATTGATTTGGTGGTTCGTAGCCAGCCTAGGGACGAGGAAAATGATTTTTTTTTAATCGCCATTTCATTTATGATTTGATTTTTTCAATCCTTATAATACAAAAATTCGAAATATTCAAAAAACCAATATTTTCAGAAAATCGGATTTCGAGTTATTCGAAAAGTTGCTTTTTCAAAAAACCGGTTTCGAATACGGTTTTATGTAAAAGTAAATGTAAATTTATAGGAACGTTTTATATATTTTTTTAATTTATAGGAATATTTTATTTTTTTAATTTATGGGAACATTTTATTATCTCTTTTTATACCCTACACCACCATAGGTGGTTGGGTATATGCCATACCATAGGTGGTTGGGTATGCGTTACAATATGTGTTTGTGCAAATATTGTAACGCAGAGAAAAAATTTTCCTACACCCACCTTAAAGTTTACCGTTCGACTCAGAATCACTTTTTGAGTCGATTTAACGATGTCCGTCCGTCTGGTTGGCTGGCTGGCTTGTGCGCAAAGTACAGGTCGCAATTTTAGAGATAATTTCATGAAACTTAGTACATATGACTTTTTTGGCACAAGGACGATTTTGGTCATGATCAGCCCATTATTTCACCTAGCCCCCATACAAATGTTCTCCCGTAATAGAGTTTTACACTCAAAAATACCTTAAAAATTTAAATATTTTAATGAAATTTAACACAAATAAGTTTTAGATAAGCATATGCCATAAGCCATGTGCCAAATTTCATGAAGATCGGTCCATAATTGGCCATAGCTCCCATATGAACCCTCTTTCAAAAATCACTTAAACGTGCATAAATCCCATAAAAATGTTAATATTAATTTAATATTCGACACATATATCTTCTATATAATTATAAGTGACGGTGCAAAATTTCATGAATATCGGTCCATAATTGACCATAGCTCTCATATAAGACCCAATTTCGGGAGTCACCAAAAAGTGCATAAATACATGTGAATCTTAGTATCGACATAATATTCTGCAATAGTATGTTTTTATTTTCAACCTAATACAAGTATAGGTCCAGAATTGCCTCCTTCCCGAATTTTCTTCATTTTCTTCGCTAATTAGCTTTTTGGTATAAATGTACAATTTATACGTAAAAGCTACACATAAAAGGATGCCGTGACTTATTCATAGCTGAGATTCTGAGACTTATTTTTTCCATAGCGCTTCATAACTGCTGCGCCATCATGTGTTGAAGCAGCAATATTTTTATTAAAATTTATGTTAAACTCTTCCAGTTTCTTTTTCACAATAAGTTCTTTACTTGTGGCATTTTCGTCCAAAAAAGAAAAGAAAAAGAAATTTCCAGAGGAAAATAATGGAATTTAAAGTAAAAAATGTTACCACATTAAAAAAAATCACAAAAAATTAAATTTTTTTTGACATTTTCTAATTCAAAATTATATAACTTTTTATCTAAACCACATAAATATATAATCCTTGCACACAAATATTTTATAAAACTTTTAGGACACAAAATGCGCCCAACAAGTTAAAAACTCTTTAAAAAACATGTATATATATTTATATTTATATATATATATATATATATATATATATATATATTATATTATATACTATATATATAAATATTATATATATATATCATAATATACATAAATATAATAAATACTATACTTATATAAGTATATATATTATATTATTTATATATATAACATATTTTCTACAAAAAACAAAAGTTTGAATTATAAACTGGACATAGAAGAAAAAAAAATGATCAAATATTAATAAAATTACAAATTGAATAAATAAAAATTGAAAACTAAAACTAGCGGAATTTACCTAAAAAATCTATTTTACTATAATTAGATTTTTTTACTAAAAATTCGATTTATTTTTATAACT
>MINK01171940.1:5087-33796 GCA_001735545.1 Phormia regina
TTGATTGAATGAATTATTTTCATATATTTTTGTTAATTGGTGACTTTTTTCTGTGAAGAGATTATTGTTTTTCTCCTTACTAAGGTTTAAATTAATTAATTTTTATTATTTTCTATGCAAAATATGATTGGTATTTTATAATTAAGAAAACATATATTATTATAGCGCACAGAAAAACTTTACGAACCTTAAAGTATATGATTAAACGAGTCAAAATCACTTTCTAAGTCAATTTAGTGAAGTCCGTTCATCTGTCTGGTCGGTTGGCTGTCTGCTCATGTAAATTTTTAATAATATTTTTTTAATAAATTTTTGAGATCTGCGGTCTTGTATTACTTTTATCAAATACAATTTTTCCTCCTACGTCTACAACTTACTCCTTATTTTTCAACAGATTTATGAGGGTAAATTGAGAAATTCTTTATTTTTAAAAATGTGACGGAATGGAAAAAATTTTGTTTCTACATTAAGAGATATGGGATAATTTTTCAGGATTATTCCAGATATAATTCTTTTGACATTTTGTTTATCTATATAATTATATATTAAATTATATGACTATGGCTTAATGCCAAGTCTACAAAGTAGTCCGACTCTCTTTTTGTAAAATTTCTCTTTCACACATATGGGTCCTGTGTGAATCGAAATTTTATCACTAAATTTTTAAATTATTAAGTATTTTTGTACTAAATAGCACTTGCACACATGTTTTTAATTTTTTTCTTACGCTATGAGCCCATTTTTATATTCAAAATTTACTCAAAACATAAATATTTTATTTTTTCGAATTTTTGACAATTTGTTTTGTTTTCTTTTTTTATTAAATTCTTCAAGAGAGTTTATTTTTGGTATTAAAAATTTAAACAAATTAGAAATTAAAACATTTTTTAAACCCCTGTTACAAGTGTGAAAATGTAAGAGGAAGAATAAAAGAACAAACACATCAATATTTTTGTTATTAACACATGCTTAGAGTTAAGTACTTTTTTACTAACACACTCATAGAGTTAGGTTATCCTGCCAAAGAGTCGGACCATTTGTATATACCTTGACTTGGATTTTATCTCCCCACAATGGGTGGTATTATGCGTTTGTGCTGATGTTTGTAACACCCAAAAATACTGGTCTTCCTTAGTATATTTAACGATATCCGTCAGTCAGTCTATGAATGAAATTTGCACAAGTTTTTATAGATTTTACATCTCCTATTTCAATAAAATTCGCTACAAGCATTGACTTTTCCAAGTGTTTCAAAACCATGAAATTTCAGATTTCGGTCTGAAAATATGGCGGTTTAAAAAACGAAAAAATAAAATTAAAAACTTTACAAATGAATACCTATTTAACTTCCGATAACTTCTTAAATGTGCATGGCACATCAAAGGTCAAAGTTAGAGATAAAAAAATTAATCTATCTCAAAAACCGTTATTTTTAAAATTATTAAACAATAACCTTTCTTCGGATTTAAAGCCTTATTTAGTTTAGGAGTTATGGACAAAAATAAAATCCAATTTTTAATAATTCCTAAGCTATAGAAAATAAAAAAAGAAATGTTAGTGTAATTTGAAAAACAAGGAGATTATCTTAAAACCTTTATATAGTGAGTTAATTTAGATCGAAAGTTCAAAGGTCAAAATAAGAATTACACGAAATCAACCATAAAATCCAAAAATGTCTTATTGTTGTGCGTTTTGATATGGAATCAATCTATAGTCCAAAGACAAATCCCCATAAAAATATTCTTCCGGTAAAGGAGTTTTACGATAACAAAATTCTTTTATATAGCAATATTTTAATGAAATTTAGCACATATAAGTGTGCCGAACTTCATGAAGATCGGTCCATTATTGATTATACCTCCCATATAAACTTCTCTTCAGTAAATCTTCTTAACGGGTATAAATTCCATTAAAATGTTAGTACCAAGTGAATTGGTTTTATATAAATATAAATGATAATTCCAAATTTTACGAATGTCAGCCCATAATTTACCTTGGCACCATACAAGGCCCATTTTCGGAAATCACTCAAATATTCTGTGAAGTGAAACATTATATGTTCAGACTTGTCTTATTTTATGGAAAGTGGGGCCAAAAGCAAAAAACACCATACAAGACCCATTTTCGGAAATCACTCAATTATTCTGTTTTAATTTGTTTTATTTTACACTTAATGCAAATATTGGACCACAATTGACCACAACCCCTTCTCTGAATTTTGATGCCCACAATGAAGTGGTCAGACTTGTTTTATTTTATGGAAAGAGGGGCCAAAAGCAAAAAAATGGTAATAAGTCTGGAACTTTGAAAACACTGAACCGATTTAGATAAGTCTGTAACTACAGTACGGGCGGCGCTATAGTGAACCAAAGTTGATTATTTCGAGAGTGAAAAACATATCTGGCTTAAAAATTTTACAAATATTAACTGGTTTGAAATATTTCTACAATTTTCTAAACTAAACTTCTATAAGATTTCGATTTCAATTTTCAACTTTTTACCTAAAACATCTTTAAAATTGTTTATAATCTATTTTGTTTTTATTTTATATACTTTTAACATTTTATTCATTTTACAATATTTTTTTAATTATAATTTACTAATAAAACCATATTATCTTTATACTTATTAGATTATCACAGTAATTATGGCTTACAATGCTTTTAAATATATGTATATGGATGTTTGTTTAACATCTGCCACATAAAATAAAATTAAATGGAAAAAAGTGAAAATGTGTGTAAAACAAAAGAAAATGAAAAATAATAAAGTAAAATAAGACAAAGATAAAAAACATTCTTTAGAAATAGAAATTTATAATGAATTTAAGATAACTTTCCCTTAAGATACTTTAAAGCTTTTAATTTCATTTGTATGTAAAAAAAAAAAAGATTAAAATGACTGAAATCAAAATTATGATGAATTTTAATAATATTAAAAATATGTAGCTATTAATTTAATATGGGAATTGAATTACTTACCCCAGCACCACAAGACGATAGCAATTCTTTGAAGTGGGCAGTGTATCATCACATAACATGGCCGAACTAACAATATTATTTGCTAAAAAATCATCGGTATCTAAGGCATCCAAATCATCAGACGTATGATGATCATAATAGTGTTGCTGTTGTTGCAGATCTGTGTTATTCATTAGACGTGTTGTGGTATTAACAACACCATTACTGCCACTGGGTACATCATCTAAAAATGTAACAACATGTGAACCAGGACCAACAGCATTTGCATTTACACCACCTAAACCACTACAACTATTACTACCACTTGCTGTACCTGTTGTTGTTCCTGCTGCTGCTGCAGATGCAGTAGCAGTTAATGGTCCAGCTGTTGCTGCTGTTGGCGGTGTTGAATTGTGCATTGCATGTGCTGCTATATTATTGGCAATTGTTGTTCCTGTTCCACTTATTTTTCCATTTGCCGGCTGCTGTTGCCGCACCACGTTAGACGTTGTCACTGTGTCCGTTGTTGTGGTGTTTGCAGTTTGTGTTGTGGTTTTGCTATCACCAAATAGTATCTCAGCATAGTCATTGTTATTGCTGCGAGCGCAAAACCAATTTTTGCAACGAATCATATTGACATCCGTTGTACGGGCGTAAAATAAAAATTGCTTTAGTTGTATGTTTCGTTTTGTTTGTTTTAGTTGTGGTTTTATTTTATTCCAGTTTTCAACATTTAGTTCTAAATACATGTATCAGTTGGGAATTGAATCTATTGTTTTGTTATAGAAAATTTCCTGTTTGTGGTATGAAATGAAAGGAAGAACAAAACAAAAAAAAATAAAGTTTTCTACTCTTTATTTTTCCTCTCGTCTTTTTTTTCGTTCACTCTGATAAAGTATTAATTTATCGTTTGGTTCCACCTACACACCATTACACACACACGCATTGAAATTCATATAAATTTATTAAGTTTGGTTGTTTCTATGTATGTGTATGGGGGGGGGAGGTTCTATGCGTTCGTATGTGAATGAGTGTTAGTCAAGTGGTACGTTATGTCAAGTGGTTTTAACTTTGACGTAAATATTGCTATACAATTTTGTTGCTTTACCCCTTCACACTTTCCCTCTTATCGATACACCAACTAACACTTCTTTCCTCTTCACTTAACTTTAGTTTTTGTTTCAACTTCCTTCGATTTTGGTTCATTCAATGGTCTTTTTAACTGCCATAGATGGTATTCCAAATGTGATGAGTTTTGCTGTGCTGTGATGTAAATATAATTGCCTATTTTGGAGCCAAACAAGTAGCCATAACTGTTTGGATATATATTTATTTAGAACTATAACTTTAATACTATCAGCACTAGCAGCAAGAGAAACAGCTACAACCAACCACAACAACAATATCAATAATAGTTATAAAACAGCAACAAAAAAATTTGAAATTTATTTTCATCTATAATGTATGTATTGGTTTTGTTGTTATTTGTTTGTTGGACCTTCTTTATCGGTGGTTTATATTATATTGTGCTGTATTGTTAGTTGTAGTAGTAGCAGTAGATGTGGTGAATTGTTGACCAATTTATTTTTGAAACATTCATGTTTGTTGGTTTATCGAGATACTAAAATGAGAAAAATCCAAAATGATTTAAGAACATTTTAATATAAAAGCAATAAAACTACAAATATATATTACTAAATTTTGAATTTTAAATAACTAAAGATATTGTCGATATAAATTTATTTTGGGTTAAAATTAATAGCATCATTGTAGGAGATGTAGTTGTTAAATAAATAAATTTTTATTTTAAAATTTAGTAGAGATGACATTCATCTTTTACTTTATTTGTTATAAATAAAATTCAAAGAATATTTAATTTTTAAAGAAAATTATTGTATCTTGGGATATTTAAAAATTTGATTAAAAAAATATTCAAACTTATATTCGTTTTTAACTGTAAATGAATATAAAACGAATTTGAATGGACTCAAATGAACTCATGTGTGAAATTATACAATTTTGCTTTCGCAAAATAATATAAAAAGTTAAAATGAACTAAATGTTTAATTATTTGCGGTTATATAAAGTTATTTAATTTATAAAAGCATATTTTAGTAGCTACCTTTTTACATATAAATGCATATATCCATTCCTTAATAATAAATATGATAGCAGCAATAAATTATTTATTTAGGGTAAATAATCACGTAATAAAAAAGTAATAAAATAAAAATTATATTTTTACATGACGTAATTAACTAGGAATTTATATTAAAACAATATAACAAGAAATTTTCAAGTAACTAAAAATAAAAATAGAAAATTCTCAATTTAGAACTTTAAAAAGCAAACACATTTATTTTTCGAACTAAATTTTAAGTTCTTCTTCGCTTTTATAAATATTATTCGTAAAAAGTAAAATTCACTTTTTATTTTTCACAAGATTCGGACTTGAGAAAAAAAGCTAAATTGGACTTTAAAAAAGGTCAGAAAAGGCTAAATGTTCCAAAAAAAAAAAAAAAAAAAAAAAAAAAATAAAGCCAGAAAATGCTAATTAATTGTCTTATAAAAAACACATTTAATTCTTATAAAAAACACAGTTAATTCTCATTAGTTTTTGCTATTTCTTGAAGATATATTAGTTAATTTATAAATTTAATGGATAATAAAGTTTTTTTTTCAAATAAATATAATATTCCTCTAAAAAGAGCGTTTTCTCTAAATATAAAAAAATTTGATTTTTTTGCGAATTAATACACAAAAATGCTTAAATTTTTGATTTTTTTGGAAATAAAATTTATAACTTTTTATTTTTTTTAAAGCTATATCTTTCATTCAACACAAAACAACACATTTTTTTAACCGTTGCACAAATTTTTAAAAGTATTTCTAACGACCAGGTGTGCTTCTCTACTCTTATTATTAGGCGATATCAAATATTTACTAGCGCTTAAAAGTTTTAGAAAAGTGGGCACAAGATCCAATCCATTGCAAACTTGTTTAATGTCAAAAAAACCAAGACCCTATTCCTAGTTCTGGTAAGATTGTGAGTAGATCTATGCTATGTGATGGTATTATATAAGTACCATTTGTGTTAGTTGTGTTAAAAATTTTAAACAGACAACATAGGTTTTCTTTAAAATGTATGTATTCTATAATTATTCTAATCAAATAAGCAGATGCAGAAAATATAGAGCAGCACCCATATATCACACTCAGAAGATGAAGTCGATCTCTAATCGTCAGTATTTTATAATGTGACTTTATTCGGTCTTCAGGATACCTTTTCTATATGATATAAAATATAGAGCTTCATCATCATCATTGCGTAATGTGACAAAAAAAAAAAAAATACATATATGTTGCTAAAATTAGTTTTCCTCCAAAATATATATTTCATACTATAAGAACTAATATTAAATACTCCGCATTACTTTATTTACTAAACTACTTTATTGCTAGAAGTTCAAGAAGCTTAGTGTCACTTCTTGTTCTTTGGTCATAACTCTAATTTCCAGACCGCTCTCAGCAACATACGTCTGGACACTTCAAGATCTTATTTACGACACGTGTTATACAAAAATTCTCAAAAACATATGTAACGTATAAACAAATATCACTCAAAATAAAATTGTTGTTAGTCGAAACGACTAACGAAGCCCTTCCAGGGTTAATAAAAGTCAAACTAATATATTAGTTACTTGTCCTTTAAAAAAATCCAAATTCTAGTTATTTTATATTTTACTGATATATATAACGATGTTTGTAATGAACCGAAAAACTCTACGGAATACCAATTTTAAGTATATCCTTCCTCTAAGGATCAGTTTCTGAGCCGAACAATGTCCGTCCGATGGTTTCGTAGGCTGCCCATGTAAATCTTGTAAACTTTATTTACTTTAGCTCCCATATAAACAAATTTACGGGAATCGCCTTAAAGTACATTAAATCATATTATTCTGTATTTGTATGTTTTATTTTACATTGTTGGTTTATAAATGACAGAATTTTTATTATCACTACACAATATTGTAGGGTAACATATGGTAGACATTTCTTTCTTTCTCATTTTTATTTCAAATAGTTCAACAAAAATGTTTTAAGAAAAGGTTTTACTAACAAAAAGAAAAAATATACATATACAGACAACATGGCAAATAATAAATATTTTAATCTTGCCTCAAGCTCATCTCGCCGTTTGTCTATAGGTATGTATGTATTTATGAACATTACTACTGCGGAAACAATTGCTTTAACCATTCATTCATTCATACACTTATGAACTGCATCATGCATTTCATTACTGAAAACAAACAAACAATTCACTACATTTACACCTTCTTTCTCTTCTTCTCTTACTCTTTCTCTAATAGCATATACCTTATACATCCATTAGAGAATTTTTCATTTCCGTTAACAAAGCTTTTTGTAATAAACACATCCTGATTTTCATTCATGAAAACAATAAAAACTGTTAAATAGGCTAAAAGTATATGGCTGCCTTATCAACCTACATATACATACATATATGTATATTATATAGCGTTCTCTTTTACACTCTCTCTTTATTCGACACACTTAAATTGTAAGCAAATTTGAGTGCTTGGTAATAGTAACTCTTTTTTTTATTTTTTTATTATGGCTTTTAACTGGAATAATTAAATTTTATATTAAAAAAAGAGTAAAATACAAGAAAAGACTTTTATGTAACCAATTTACCTACTGGCCAAATTATTACAATGATGATAATGATGATGACATTGGCATTTAATTTCAGGGATAAAGCTAAATGAAGTATTTTACAAAGATGTGAAAATAAGTATTTCTGTTTGTATAATGCAAAAAAATTGTATTTTTTTTATTCTTCTAATGCTATTCTATGTTTAGCTATATTTATATATTTTTATCACGTTTATCTTATTTATAATATATTTTTTGTTTTCTTCTGTTTTCAATTTTAATTTCTGTTTATAAAATTACTTTCATTTTGCACAAACTGTAAACGTATTTAAATATTAATAATTTTCAAAACACCTTGTCGATTTTTATGCTAATTTTGCTGTTTCAATGGCGCTATATGTTAGCAAGTTTTTTTTTACTTAAATAATTATGTTAATTAAATTACTGCTGATTAAAATATTAATTAAAAAACATACGGATGGTAAAGTATTCCTACATATTTTTCATGATACAAATAATTACAAAAATGAAGAAGAAAAAAATATTAAACAGCATAATTTACATTTAGAATGTAGAGAAATAAATATAACTTGACAGCCATCATTATATATTTTAATAAAGATGTAAAATGTATAAAATGTTATTTTTGAGTAATTACGTAAAATAAGTAAAACATTAAGTTATAATAAGTACTTTAATCGGTTTATCTTGTAAAATAAGCAAAAGTTATAAAACGAAATGGAAAATTCATTTATAATTTGAAAATTAAATTTTGTTATTTTCATTTAACACCCACAAATAAGTCCCTACATATTTAATTATGAAAATGTTTATGCTCTTTGTTTTTTTTATTAAATGAAGGACGAATAAGTTGGGGTAAATAACTGAGAAATATAATAAGCAAATATATGCCAAATGCAAAACTAAAGGAAATCATTGTAAATGGTTAAGGAAATTTTAATATTAAACATATGAAAGTAAAAAAACAAAAATTTACTGATGATCTAATCCAAATTGGTGATGTATTTTTTATATGTTTGTGATCTTTTCTTTCTTTTTTATTTAACTAATTATAATTTTTTAACTAGACTTTTGGCAAATATCAATATAATTATTAGGCAAACACAATTTTCGTAATCACTTTCAAAATCACACTAAACAGCCGATTGTAATAAAAAAATACCACTATAAAGATATTATCTCAAAAAATAAAAATAAAAAAATAACAGTTATTTTTGTTCGAAAAAATAAAAATCAACAAACAACTTTTATTTTTGCTCGAAATAATAAAAATCTGAAAATAACTCTTATTTCCGGACTTTTATTATAAAAGTCATAACTGTTATGGTCCTGTTTAAATTAGACAAGACAGACATGGAATACTGTTCTATTTTTGGATGAGTCCAAATTTAATTTAAGAGCCAGCGATGGGAGAACATTTGTAAGACGACCAAAGGGAAAGAGATTGGACCCAAAATATTCTAACAAGACAGTTAAGTTTGATGGTGGCAATATTATGGTCTGAAGATGTTTTTCATACCAAAGTATGGATCCAATTCATATTATAAAAGATACTATGAGTAGTATAGGATACAGAATAATTTTAAACGATGTCATTATCGTGTTTGGAGATTCCAACACAATAATGACTTCAAACACACCTTTAGGGTTGTAATCACCAGATCTCAATCCCATAGAAATTCTATGGGAAATAGTAGATCGCAAAATACGGACTAAAAATTACACCAGAAAGGAAGGTTTACTGGGAATGGCAAACTATTTCAAAAGATACAAAGGATACCAAACTAAATACTGACTTTTTCAAAACTTCAGACCATATTTGTTAAGATAATAACTAAGTTTCTATTGTTTTGACAGTACCATATTTATGAATAATTTTAATTTTGTTTTATATTATAGAATTTAATAATTTATGTTCTTAATTTTTGTTTATTTAAGTAAATAAAAGTATATACAAATTATGTACTCCAAAAAATTTAAAATTAAATTTATTTTGAATTTTGTTTCATTTTTAAAAAATTAGGAAAAGTTTCCATTGTATTGTCAAAACTCATATGAATATATTTGCATAAACAACACAAACAAATGAGCGTTTAAATTTATTTAACTGTATGTATATACAACTCTCTCAATCTAAAGATTATCTCAATGTTATTTTTATAAAAATAAACTGGACCCCAGTTGTAATGAAATAAATTATGTTATTACAAGTTTTATATGGGCAGCGAAGCGCCCCAGATATACTCTCATTTATTATAAAAACATAACTTCATAATGATTTTAAAGACAAATTGAAATGATTTGTTTACCTAAAGTAAACAGTTGAATTTTCTACTTCTAATACAAAACGTTTCTATTAATTATTGACATAGCGTAAACAATTTATTTTTAAAATGTTTAAGAAAAAAAAATTAAAATTGATTTTAAAAATATTAAATTGCTAAAATATTAATTTTTTTTATTGGTTTATATTAATATAATTTAATATAAACCAATAAAAATTTAAAAATTTCAATTATTTACATAAATTTTAACACTTGACCTTATTAACATATTTAGTTTTTCCACTTTTTAATAGAAATTTTAAATAATTAAGATAATGCACTAAAAATTCTGTTACTTTAATAATTTTTGACACAATGTAAACAATTAATATTAAAGAAAAGCATACATTTTTAATATCAAATAATTCTGTACCTATATTTTTAATTATTTACATTTTGTAAACAATTGATTTTCTATTAATTATTGGCATCCTGGATTTTTTTTATTTTCTTTTAAATTTTATTGTAGCAAAATTCAAAGAATTTATCTTTTTTTATTGTTAGAAATAGAATTGTTTACCTTCATTAATTGTTGACATCGTGAAATCAACTAGTATTAAAAAAGAAGAGATTACTTATTGAACTTTGTGATTTGGACTTTATACATAAATACATTTTTATTTATTGACAGTATGTGAACAAATGATTTTTCTAATATTTTGCAATATTATCGCAAAAATGATTTCCTATTTATATTATAGCAAAATTAATAAAATTTATTTTTTTGGCTCCTATATGTCTTTATAAATTGAATTGTTTACTTGTTTAAATTAATTGTTGACATCGTATAAAAAAATGTTATGAACATATATTAAGTTTTAAACCTTTCAAAATAATTAAAACAAATTTCAATTCCTCACAATATTCAGTAATTATTGACATCGTGTAAACAATTGAATTTTCAAATTTTGTATTAGAAATTTTCACTTTATATACAAATATAAATTATGTAAAAATTGTTTTTTTTTTTTTTTTTTTTTTTTTTTTTTGCATATTTAACATTAAAATTTTATCGTTTAAAAAATTTTATTAATTATTGACATAATATGAACAAAAAATATTTTTGTAAAATATCATTGGTTTTAGATGAATTTAAAATTTTTAATGACAAATTTCATTTCTATAAATTTGTTGTTATTTATATTGTGTAAACAATTGATTAATCTGATTCTCATTACAAAATTTCTTATTATAAAATCGTAAGAATTTTATTTTTTTCATGTTTTAATTAATTGTTGTACAGACGTCAGTTGTATATAAAAAATTATTCTTTCATTTGTTTTATATACGTTTTGAATCAATTTATTTTTCAACTAATTTCAAAAAATGTCCCATTATTATAAAATGTTTATAAAAATATACCATTTCCTATCAAACAATAAAAAATTTAATTGTTTACCATCGAACAAATCATAAATAATATTATATTAAACACTTTTAGATTCTTCTATAAGTGTTTAATATAAGGCTCATTTTTTTACATAAAATTTTTATAAATGACATCGTGTAAAAAATTAATTTTACTATTTCTTACTAAAAAAATATCTCTTTACTACAGCAAGATAATCGTTTTCTTTTTTTCTGTTCTTATTATTTATTGACATTAATTTATAAAATATTTAAATATGTTTAACATAATTTTTTATTGTTTACTTACACTTTAATTAATGTATACATTTAATATTGTAAGATCATAAAAATATCTAACTTCAAAAATTGTATTGTTTACAGTTTACATGAATTGTTGACTTTGTGTTAAAAATAAATATTTGTAAAAATTATTACACTTGTCGTTCTTTGAGAAGTGTTAAAGACAAGATAAAATTCTTTACATCAAATTTTAATTTTTTACATCTTGTAAACAATTAATTTTACCATTCCTTATTATGAAATTGCACTTTATTATAACAAATTATTATTATTTTTTTTCTTGAATGCAATAGTAATTGACATCGTGTAAATTTATTTACTTGTATAAATTAATGAAAATTTTTAATTCTTTAATGATGATTAATATAAATTTATATTAATTACATTCATTTTAAATAATTGACGTTATGTAAACAATTGTTATATGTACATCTTGTATTGAAAAAAATCTTGAAAATATTTTTATTGTTTTGGTAATTTCTTTTTAATTTTAATATTTTTTTACATATGATAAGTATTTGACACAAATTTATTAACTGTTGATTTATGTAAAAAACACCCTCTATATATGTAAATCTTTTTTTAATAAGTAATTAGAGTAAATAGTAACCACTTCCAATCTAATTTTATTTTCTGCAAATAGCTTTACTTGACATGATGTAAACAATAGATTTTGTATTAAAATTATTAGTATTTTTAATACTTTTTGTAAAAATTTCTCAAATTTTACAAAAATTTTCATTGGCATAATATAAACAGAATTTTAAGTTATAAAAGCTTTTATATTATTAGAACTTTTGCAAATATATATTAAAAGTATTACATAGTTTTTATCATAAAAAGGAATCAATTATAATTTATTTTATAAAATAAAATAATTTGTATAAAATTACTTCTTTTTTGAAAATTCATTCTTTGGAAAAAAAATTTAAACCCCTTTTAAGTTAATTTTACTGTTTACTCCAATCATCTGTTTATTTATATTGTGTAAATTTAAATTTAATTTACTTTTTGAAGTTCTTATTTAAATGTTTTCATAAAAAATGTCCCCCCTTATGATTTCTTTATTTCAAAAATTTCATTTAGTTACAAACAATCTCTTTATACTCTACAAGATTACATAGCTTTAAATGTCTGCTCTTTGACAATTGAGAGGTTATCACTTAAATGTATAAACAAAATACTTAATCAGCTACAAATATTTTCTTTTACACGCAACAAAAAGCATCAATAAGATTGAATAAAAATCATCTCACTTTATTATTTTTTAGTCTAATTTTATCAGCCGGTACGAAACGAACGGCGTGTGTTTTAAAGTGCATTTAATTTTTTTTTTATTATAAATACTTATATATTCTTTTTAATTTCTCTATTCTATTAAATTAAAAATGCCTTTTAGTAAAGAAAAAAATCGTCGCATTTATTTTACGGCATTTGTGATATCGTTTTTGTTGATTGTCGGTTCCATCTATTTGCACTTGAGACAAAAAACTCATTTGGGACGCATGAGTTTTAATTTAGATCGTGATCGTATAAAACCAACCAGTGGTGTTGGTATGTAAATTTTCAAATTTGAATATTAAGAAAAACAACAACATAAAAAAATCCATAAACAACAATGACAAAAAAAAACTTGAAAATTTATGTTTTTAAAAACATAAAATTACGATGAGAATTTTAAAATATTTAAACATTAAAAAAACATACTCGTATGAATAAATTATGGTGATTATTAATTTTGTTTAATTCTTAACATTTTTAATTTTTTTGTTATTATTTAATAAAAATATTTAATTTAATTTAAATAATTTAATTTAAAATCATTTGAGTTTGTTTGTTGCAATAAACTGATAAGAAATGTCAATATTCTTAAAACATGTGGGGTTGCGCCGCTGAATAATAAAAAAAATTAATAAAGACAAAGATTTAAAATTAATAAAAAATTATATATTTATATATTTTTTATTTTTAAATGCCTACTGATATGAATATAAATGAAGAAGATTTTACATGATTAAAAACAAAAACAAAATGATTGAAAGTGAGAGCAAAGAGAATGAAAATCAATATATGATTGATAATAGAGATTAAACTTGTAGTATGATCGGAGTATACTACTAGTTTAATCTCTATTATCAATCATATATTAATTTTCATTATCTTTGCTCTCACTTTCAATTATTGTGTTTTCTCTCCAAAAAATTAAACACACTTTGCTCTGTTGTCAAATAAAATAGTATGGGTAAAAAAAAACAACAACATCAGTACATGTGATTTTTGTTGATAATAAATTTCGTTTGGTTTTAGAGGTGATAGAGGATTATGTGCTCCATTTAAAATTTTTAGTTTTCTACTCCCAGTTACGCATCTGAGAGCAGTCTGTAATTCTTGGTATTTTAACGATTAATTTTGTTTTTATATTTGTTTATATTAAAATTGTCAATACTGCAACAATATATTCTAGGAATTGAAATAAATTAATCTATTTTAATTTAATAATTTTAATAAACAATATTTTCATAAAAAATTACACGCGCAGAAAATGCATTTAAAAAAAATATATATAAAAAAGCTAGAAAGACAATTTTAATTCGTTTAGAACGATCATATGTTAGTCTACACCATTATTTATACACTTTAAAGCGAGGATCTTAATATGCAATTTGTGGACAATTGTAAACCAATTCCTGAGAAAATTGAAAATATAAGGAGTGCGACCGAAAAAATCTTAACTTACATAAAATTCAAAAACTTGAAAACGGTTGATAATAGCGTTCACTGTTTTTTTTTTTTTTATTGATAATATACTTCAGATCATAGAAAAACATAATCTTTATTCTTCTAACCATTATTTATGAACTTGTATACCTCCTCCAGTAACCCTTTCATTTGAAATTGAATAGTTGTTTCAGCAACCATTTTGAAACAGTCGGTCCATCTCCTGTTCAAATCTTTATTATTTTGGAACACCTTTTTGGTTCTCTTCAACTCTATTATTACAAAGGTCCAATATCTGTACACTGGTCTTGGCTCCAAATAATTTAGAAAATTGACGTCTCTAATTAAAATATGTTATTGTTTTGGTACCACTCCAGAGAGTTCTTATGTAGTAAAATGATGCTAAGTCGGACCAAAAAATATGTGGACTCATTGTGCTCTTTGTTGTATTTTTCGCTATTTATAGAACCCACTGTAACAAAAAATTAGCTTTTTTTGCCGCAACTACATAAATCATACCAAACCAGAAATTCTTTAGGAAATATCGACAGCTTTTCTGTCCTAAATTTACCTCAATATATATAATAATCAATATAAAAATTTTTACCAGGAACCTGAAAAAATCTGTCAGTACACACGTTTCGTCGTACATTTTACAACATGAGAATTTTTGTACGAAATTTGATTTCAATTTCCGTTCCCTATTATTGGCTTCTAAATTTTTTTGCAGCATTCCAGTTTTAAACATTTTGGACTTTATATATTTTCCTCTTCGCATTAGTATTAACATTTCTTACCAAATAGTCTGAGTACTGAACAAACCGGTTTTTATTTTCTATCAGATGTGTTTGAAATTGTTTTCAATATGGTTTCAATTTACTTGGCTTTCAAAATATCATTCTCCTGATACTATTTAATAACATTGGAAACAGTTTGACACAGACATTTAACTCTTTGGCCAATTATTTGAATGGACAATTTAGATTTTTTAATGGTTTATTTGTAGCATGTACCTTATTTCGTTGCTCATTTTGATCAAACTCTCAACAAATCAACATGGTTGTCATTGAAAATAATAACTGACATATTTTTCAAAGATAATTGGATCAAAAAAAATTTTTTCAAAAATTGCTTCGGAAAAAAGTTATGAGGCAAAAAGTGTGTTGAGATTTTTTTCGATTGCACTCCTTATCTTTTTTCTCGTTTAAAATTGGTAATGTTTGGATAGCGTTGGGGGAGAAACCGTTGCTCAAACCGCCTCCAATTTTTGTTTTATTGTAGTTCTGTCATTAGTCATAAAGTTCAGAATACAGGGGTAAGATAATTCTGTAGTCCGGAATAAAAACATAATTTAAAATATTATGTAGAAAATATAATGATTATTTCTAAAGAATTTTGTGGCTCAAACTAAAGTCTTCATATATGAAAAAACAACAAGAAACTTTTTTCTTTACAAAAAACCTTTGATAAGATAAAGCCAAATATCGTCTCCCTAGGTTGTCCCAATCTAGCCCTATACTGCTTTCAACAAAAAGACAGACGGACCGACATAGCTAGATCGACTAAGGATTTAACCAGGATCCAGAAAATACATTTAAAAAAATATATTTGAGGTGATCAACTTCTACCTTCTATGTCTTTGACACACGAGGTTTTTGCAATTCTCTAGATCAAATCAAAAATACTTCCACTCTGATCACGTTAAATTTTATTTAGATATCTCCAATAATTCATATGTTTCAGAATTATTAAAAAAAAAGTCGATTAGGGACCACAACGTGGTGTTGATATGAATCATCCTAATTTTTTCTGTGAAAAACTGTGAAAAACATCACCTTGGGATTAAAAAATCTCTAAGTGTATTAAAAATTACATATTTTCACACTGATTTTTCAAATTTCTATTACTGAAATCACTTTGACACTTTCTGACAAATGAAGTACTTAATTTTTGTGATTAATTAATTTTTGTAAATGATGAAATTTATTTTTAACCTTTTACGAGTTAATAATTTTTGAATTTTTATTCAGAATCAAGTTCAATATTTTAATAATTTTTGTAGAATACAGAAAAAGATTTATTAAACACTAACAGGAGAAAATGTATTTTCTGATCCGCACCGATCTTCATACTGCATCGATGTGACTTTTAGTTCTAGTTATAAGATTTTTTTCAACTCTACTCTGTTGCTCTTTCTAGCTAATTTAAATCAACAACATTCTCTTCTATTCTATATTCTAACACAAATTTAATAAATTTTCTTTAACCTTTTTAGAATTGGAGACTACAACAGTGATCAATGAATATGACTCAGAAATTTTAAATGCATATCAATATTCTGCCGAAGAAAATGATATAGAAGAAGAATTATCAGCTGATAATAATAATGATGATATCATCAACTCTGGACAATTTGATACAGATGATGATAATGATGAGGATGATGATATCAATGAAGATGAAATTATTGATGAAGATAATAATGCCAATATTGATGCTGATATAGCTGATAGTTCAGAATCGGATGAAATTGTTGATAATGATTCGGATTTTTGTCTTAGATGTTTATGTATGACTGTTAACGAATGTCGTCCAACATATTGTAGTTCTGAAAATCCTTGTGGTTTGTATAAAATTTCTAAATTATATTGGATTGATGGTGGTAAAGCAACTATAGCGGGTGGTAGTATAGATAATGAAGATCAAGGTGAGAAAAAACAAATTAAAATTATATGATATTTATTTAAATCAAAAATGTTTTTATTTGCAGATTATTTAACTTGTGTTAATGATGCCACCTGTTCGGCTAACACAATACGACAATATTATAATCGCTATAAAAGAGATTGCAATAAAGATGGTAAATTCGATTGTGTAGATTTAATAATGTTGCATTTCTTGGGACCCACTGGTTGTTTAACCCAAAATCTTAGTAACATTCATACTAGTCGTATGAATAGATGTTTTAAAGAGAGTCCTCTTAATTATTCTTTTTCAGAAGAATATTAATTTTTTTCTATATTTTACTATTATTATTTAATATTTAAGATATTAAAATTTAAGCAACGAACATTAATTTACTAATATGAAAAGTTTTTTAACTGCAGTCTAATGATTTCATTGTTAAGCCTAAATTTTGTAAAATTAATACCAATTGTATCTATAAATTGTTTAATACTTAAGAAAATATTGTAAAACATATTTATAGAGTAGTAATAAAATTTAACTAAAATATATATTTTGCTAATTTAAAGTCTCGCCGGAATTTAGTTATCATTACTTTACAAGTAAAGTTATTCAACAAAAATTCCTTTACAGTCAAATTCTTTAGGTTACGTAAATGTATAACAAAGTTTATGGAGAATATATTGAGCATACATGTATAAAGAGGCATGTTTAAGGTCAATAACCCAGCAAATCATTTAACAACAAAAACTGATCTAAATAAAAACGAAAAAAACGAAAGTGAACTTGAATTAAACCTTAAGGCTGATTCAATACTTTTTTTTTGAGTGTAAAATAAAATATACAAATACCGAGTAATGAATTGATATTAACATTTTTATGATTTTATGTACTTTTGGGGCGATTCCTCGAAGTGGTTTTCTATGAGGGATATTGTGTTATGTTGCTTATGCACTTTAAAGTGGTTTCTGAAATATTTTTATGGGATATATTCCGGTTAAATTGATTTTCTGAAGTAGGGTTGCAATAAAAATTATATGGGTCAATTATAGACTAATATTAAACAGATATCGTTCCTGGATCATATAAAATCTTTGTACTAGATTTGAATTGATTTTTTTTATTGCGATCTGTAATTTGGCTGCAAACTAAACATAGGCAGACAGATGGACGGACAACATTAAGTTGTCTCAGAAACTGTTTCTAAGACGATTGATATAAATTAAAGTAAATCTAGGGGGCAATATTTTAGAATATTATAATCATTTT
Source organism: Phormia regina (assembly GCA_001735545.1). Classification (NCBI taxonomy): domain Eukaryota; kingdom Metazoa; phylum Arthropoda; class Insecta; order Diptera; family Calliphoridae; genus Phormia; species Phormia regina. The sequence continues at coordinate 23,395 of MINK01171940.1, forward strand.
TATCGACAATGTCAAATTTGGAGGGTATATATAAAATTTTTTGAATATTATAGAGGTTTAGCAGATTTCAAATATTTAATATATTTACGTTATACTAGAGCCCTAAATAAGGCCTATTAAAAGATGCTAAGTATCTGTAAAAATTTTCGAGTTATTGGCATTTAAAAATTTAAAACAATTTCTTGATCCAATTTTTTTCACATATATCCCATTATTTCTGAATGATTTTATTAATCTTTTCCTTGTCTAATTAAAAATCAAAATTATTTATTGAATAAAATCAATTTCAATATCTTTAACGACTGCAAAAATAAATGATTTGGAATTAAAAAAAATGCAAACATTTCACGCAGAGTCTCTACACGCAGAGAAAAAATATGGTTCAGGTGACCATAAACAATATGCTATAATTGTAATAACTTGATTCCATTTAATAATTTATTAGTTAAGTTTATAACCTTACTAATAATTTTTAATAAAGTTTTTATCATTTAATAATCTGTTATCATATATAGAAGCTAATTACATCATATAATCATATTTATAATATCATATCATATTTATAATTTCATTTTTTCGTACATATAATCATAATTCATCATATATATAATCCCATTTTCATATTTATATTCTTTTATATCACGATATGTGGTACGTTTATCATAATGAATAAAAACATTATTAATTTATATTTGTTTATATCTGAACTAAATGAGAATTAATATACTAACAAACTACTGGACTAAAAATAGTGGCATAATGGTTGTAGAATTAAACAAAATTATAAAATTAACTGAATAGTTGTAGAATTAACTGCAATTAAAGAAAATTTCATTAAAATATTTGTACCAACAAAGATTTTGTATTATAGATAAACATATTAACAGTTTCTCTGGAAAAATTAGTAAAACTAAAAACAATTTTATTTTGCTTAATTATATTGTGTAGCTGATATAATTCTTCATTATATAGATTAACATTGAAATCAATATCCTTTATAGAACCGAAAGTACGACACTTTAAAATTTAACGCCAAAGTCATGGTTTTTACTTCATTGTGCACTTCAATATATCCTTTTTTATGCTTCACCATAGATCAATTTATCATTCTGTTTTTCACTTATGGATTCTTATAAGAAATGATAACGATAGAAGCATGTTCGTCCGTGTATGTCGGTTGAAATGTCTTTTATGAAATTCACCGATAACTGAAATATATAATATATATATCAAGCAATTGGAAATCTTTTCGAGAATTTTCCAATTAAAAACTATATTTTTACACGCAGAGAAAAAAATATAAGAGCAACATACTATGATTGTAATATATGATTCCAGGTTACAATAAGTATATTTGTATGTTATCATTATTCTGATTCGATTTAATCATTTTCTTTTCATTTAATGATTCGGTTTAATCATATTCATAATTTTTTTTATTATTTAATAATCATATTTTATCATATAAACAAATTTTATCATTTAATATATGATTGCATACAAAAATATTTAAATACATACTATGATTCAGAGAACCATATTAAAATTTTGATTGTGGGTAATCATTAAATGATTAAACAGATTCATATAATTGGTGGAAATATACTTATAAAGCCGATTTTAAATCTGATTTTCGAGTCTCCTAAACCTCTGTTTATTCCTACTGACTTCGTTTTTGCAAATAATTTTCGGTTTTTTTTTAATTTCTTCTGAAAAATTAAATTTATCGGCTATATAACTGATATAGCCGTCAAAATGTTTTCTGAATCAATCAAATTAGTACATTATGAATTGTAATGCAGATTTGTAAATGCGAAAAAAATGAAAGAAAATTTTGTTATGCGACATTTTAGTTTATCGGTAAGATGGTGAAAAGTATAAAAAATTCGGCATAAGCGAATATAGACCTTAATCTCGTAGGATTTTCTCACTTTTAATTATACTCTTAAATCCATTGCCATCCAAATGTTTGCTGGTTTATTTTTACTTTTATTTTACCTTAACAATAGTTGTCTTTATTCTAAGTATTTTCATGAATTACTAAAATATTCAAGTCACGCAAAATAAATTAAGGTAAGTTTGTCTATTTTAATGACTATATTTTTGCACTTAAAAGTCATTTTGGGACTAAATATACTTCCATTGTTTCTGTAGAGAATTCACTATTTCCCGCACAAACAATAAAAAGAAGTAAACCTTTTTCTTCTGTTAAAATATCCATAGAAAATAGAACAATCATTTTAACTTCTATAACATAACATAAAGACAGACACACACTGAGATAAATAATTAAAGTTTCAGGTATTATACTTGGGCTACCCATAAACATTATTTTAGAATTTATAAAAACATAAAATAGAGCAGCATTGTAAGTATTTTCAGACAAAATACAATATGAAACTAAAGCTTTTGTAACATAAAGACAAAACGTAAACACGGTTAAATTCATTAAAATGAACAATAAACAAAAAAAAAAGGATTTGTAAATTTTCAAGTATTCTTAAGACAAAAAAAGAGAAAATTACTTAAAGTATTTAAAAAACAAAATGACAATATCTTTTTAAAAAATTTATTTATTTAAGGGTTGAATTTTAATACTAAGAGGTTTGTAACATAAAAGCAATAATAGTAACTCTTTCCTTTTAAGGATTTCTAAGAATTCACTTTGTGTTTTTGAAAGTTATTTTAATTTTTCTTTATAAAAATATTACCAAAGATTTTATTTTTCTTATAAAATATTTAAAACTTAGTTACGTTTTTAAGCTCTCAAAAAATTTATTTAATTTACCTAGAAAATTTTGTCTAACAATTTTTTGGGGTTTTCTTTGATTAAATTCTAAAGGTATTTATGTCCTTTTCTTTTAACAGTGGGTGTTTGTTTTCTTTCTTTGCTTTAACATTAAATGTTAAAGAAATATTTTGCTTTAATATAAAGTTAGTTAACAACATAAAAGCTCTTTAAATGTTGAAAAGTATTTAACAAATTCCTTCTTTTTTTTCTTCACAGTTAAATAATCACATTTCAATCAAACGCCTACATTGTCAACCCACATGTTAAAATGAAGTTGTATTTATGTTACAGATTTGACTATTCGAAATGAAAAGTTTTTCATTTTGATTGATTAAATGTCAGAGATGGATTTTAGTCAAAGTTTATAACAGCTGTATGGGTTTTAAAATGAATACTTAAAAAAAACATATTTTCTATATGAAAAATTCAAAAAGATCTTAAGTGGCTTAACTTTTTAAATAATTTAATATGATGTAAAAATATTTAATAAACAAAAAATTGGCAGTCGTTTAAAAAAAGCTCTAAGTCAAAGGTATCCTATTTGAACCCCAATAGCTCCACTCCTGAGTAAAGAAATAACTGCCCCTTCTAAACATAAATTTATACACTCCTTTGCTACGACTATGTGAAATTTCACCTTAATTTAGCCATTCGATTAGATGTAACAGATTTATTTCCAAAAAACTTTATTTTTCAGTTAAAAACTTGATAAATATTAAATGAAATCTAACTTGACAAAAACTTTTGGTATCGATCATATGTCTTCGATAATGGAATGCTACCTGATCAGATAAATTTTTAGCATATCATTCGTTTAATTATAATTGAATGGAAAAAGATAAATTCTAAATATTATCAGGAGAAAAAAATCATATGAGATAAACGCTTCTCCCCTTAATCGGCTAACAAGGATTGTATATGATTCTAAACAAATGATTTGGTTTCTGTTCGGATAACTAAAGATTTTGGGAACAAATTATAATTCAATTAGATAAATACTTTGGCTTTCAATCGTCAAAAATGTGAAAGACAATGAAATTATGCAAAAATGTTTTAGGTTTAGAAAAGACTTATTTTTGTGGATTGATGCAGAGAAAGGGTACCCCCCGTAAACAGACATATTTATTCATACCATATTAAGAACTAATACAGCGTATGTCTTGATATGTTGGAGAATAATTTTGTATATTTAAAAACTATGAAATAAGGAATTAAGGAACAGCTTTAAACGCAGAGAAAAAACATGGTCACACCATTATCACTACAACTATTCAATAATTATATAGCAGTTTTTCATTGATTTAAATAATAAAGTGTTCATGATAGCTGTTTAATCATTTAATGATTACCCACAATCAAAATTTTTATATGGATCACTGAATTATAATGTTTATTTAAATATTTCTGGATGGATTCATATATATGAAAAATCCACACATTTACTTAATTATACAATTAATAATTTAATTCTACAACCATATTTTTTTAATTCTACAACCATTAAGCCAATATTTTAAGGCCAGTAGTTTGAACAAATATAAATTCATAAAGTTTATTTATTATCAATATGATGAATGTACCACATATCGTGGTACTAAGGAATGTAAATATGAAAATGTGATTATATATAAAAAAGGATTTACTCTTAGTTTATGGTCACCTGAACCTTATGTTTTCTCTGGGTGTGTATTTGTACTATTATTTTTTGGCCTTTAATTGCCTTGTTTATAAACGAATTTTGTTGGATCAAAAAACTGAAATTTTATAAATATATTTACGAACGATTTGTATAAAAATCTTTTGCATTAACAACAAGATCTTGATAAATCAAAAATGCGTTTTGACCGATATATCAGTTATTACTGAACCAATTTATTTTGTTTTTTAAGAAGAAAAATTCACAAAAAAAATCCGACTTCTATGCAAAAACAAAGTCTTTACCATAAACAGTGGTTTCAGAAACCATGCTTATAAAGCATACGATTTTTTAACAATATCTCCACCATTTATAAAACGATCCTGGTGAATTTCAATAGCGAAATTTTCGATAATATTTACAATCGTTTGATATATTTATTATAGATATCAGTTATCGGTGAACTTTATAAACGCTATTTCAACCGACATTATATCAACTTTTTTGTGGATTAGAGGCTTAGTGCTTATTAATACCGTATATTAAAATTGACTGAGAAACCTTGTGCCTTAGTATTAGTGTTTCGTTATGTAATACTTAAATATTTTCTATAACAAATCATCAACAATGCCTTAAAAAGTATACAAGTGAAACAGTGAATTGAAATTATAAATTTACTTTTTGGTACTTTTTATTATTACTATTTTCTTTTTTATACACATATACATATATATAATTCATGTATGGGCCAAAAAAAAACTGAAAAAATCATTTTAACATTGTATTTTCATAGGAAGAAAGTACTTAATGGTGAAAAAGAGCTGCAGAAGTTCATTTTTTAACACATAGTTGTCATTGGTGGGATGTTATCTTATTATACTTCTTGTTTTGAAGAAATTCTTTTAAAATTATATCTTTAACAATAATCTGTTTTTGCCCTATTAAATAATAATAAAAATACTTTAAAATTTTGAAAAATTTTATTTTGTTAGAAATTATTACCATTTTTTTAGCTAAAAATTCATTTTTTCCACTTTTTTGGAAGTAATTATTAAGAACTGCCAAACTATTTTAAAATATGCACTTTGTTTCGCTTATGAAGCTGTGAAAATGGTCTTTTTTTTTAAAGAACTTCATCGTTTTTGACTGGGATCAAAGTTATCGGAGGGAACGTTGGAAAGCTATCCTTTTACAATGAAAAAGGTGCTTACTTTTATTCGCAAATCTTAAAAAATGTTTTCCCAAAATGATAACTTTTGAAAAAAATACGTTTCCTAAAAGAACATTAATTTTGTCTCCGCATGAAGAGTGTTCAGTTGCATAGTGCTCAATTCGAATATTTTTCACGTCTAAACGAATTGGGATTATGCAAAAATTTTTTCAGCATATTATTTTTAAATAGGTAGTAAATTACAGAATATTTTTAAGATATTTTTAGCTCATATATCTCAGGACTTATTTCCGAAAAAGAAAGTCGAGGCAAAAAATCTAAAATTCAAGTGTAAATATCCTTTTAACTATAGGTAAGCCTATTTTTTTATCTCGCCAAACCCTTTACAGAAATATAAAAATTTTTAAAATCGGACTTCATATGAAGATGTTACATACTTGAGACAGTCAAATTGGACACTCTGTAGATTATCTTGTGTTACAAAAGGGAGACTACAATATGATTTTTCTGAAAGCCTAAGTCTTCCTCTGCTACTCTTCTATAAATTTCAATTTAATCCGGGCTAAAGCTTAGGAGGTACAGAATTAATAACAAAAAAAATCGTTTGACACTTCTGAAAGTTGGTTAAGTATAAGTCCTTAGAAATTAATACAAACGCTGATAGTTTGTATTTAAGCACTTTTTAACAAAACATTTTCCCTTAAGAATATTAATCAATTTCATTTTTTACTTTTTGTAAGTAACATATAAAGTGCATTCATTTGAGCAAAAATGAAAAAAAGCAGAGTAAGGCAACAAAAAAAGGAACAGTAAGTATTAAAATTATATACTTAGCTTAAAGCTGTTATAAATTTAATTTATATAAATAAAACTATATTTCTTTAACAATTTATCTCGTCTCAAGGTAGTATTTAATAAAGTACTAAATACTTCATATTATATCGTTTTTTTTTTTTTTCAAAAATATTTGTTTATAATTTTTTGCTACCTACTTATCACATTCACTGTAGCATTAAATACTTCTAACAAAAATAGTCTTTTGACTTTCTTTTTTTTTGTTATATAACCAACCTTCAGTGAAACACGTTATAAATGATATTTTGTCATACTCAAGTATTAAATGAAATGAAGTGCTGTTTATAAAAAAATTTTGTTGACTCATTCATCATACCTCCTTGTTCTTTTAGGAGGACCATTAAAAGGGAAGAAATAAATGGTTGGAGTAAACATCTCCAAAAAAATAAAGTGTTTAAATGTTATTTGCAAGCTCTTAACAAATTATTGTTTTTGACATTAAAATTCATTTTATTGAATTTGCTGTAATTTCACATAAAATTTTTTTAATATTTTCTATATTTAGGTAAATGTCAAATGGTATGAAAAATATTTGGCTTTAAAGAGAAGAAGAAGAAAAAAAAATAAAAATAAACTTGACAATAACAACAAGAAGCAATAAAATGTAAAAATAACATCAACAGCAATTGAAAATAAATATATAAGAACAACAAATAATTGTTTAGATAAATACCTGGGCTTCTTTATGTATAAATAAAAAAACCAAAACAAAATATAATTTGACAGTTTTATTGAAGGTAAAACATTTTATGGAATTTTATCAATATTTTACTTTCTTTTACTTACATGTATTTTTATTTTATTTTTTTAAAAAAGACTTAAAGTAATCATCATTATTGTTATCACAATCATCAAGGTAGACATAATCATTATTACTAGAATGATTTTTGTTATACATTAAAAATATGATTGGATGGAGGAAGTCTTTATTAAATGTCTCGACTTTTTCTTAGCTTAGGAATCATAAAGTTTTTTTTTTTTTGTTTAGTGATTTGTCGATTTTGTTATGTTTTTTATTTGTATTGAAAGTTTTTCTTGCTTTTCTTTCAATTACACAATATTTTTATTTTTCTTATAATTTCTGTTGTGTATTACTTGTGGGAGTATTAATAACGTAATATTTTTCTAATGGGAAAAATTGTATTGTAAAATTTTTACACAAAAGAACTTGTAATTGTAGGAATATTTTTTGTATAGTAAATAAAAATAGAGAAAAAGTCAATGAAAATATACCTACTTTTCTTGAAAATTTATATACAAATTTAAGCCTCTTTAATATTTTGAATCAAAAACTTAAAACTTTTAAGTTATACAGTTATAAAGCAGTAAAATGATCATTAAATCCCATTTCACATAATCCCTGGACCATAACCTATGTTTCAAATTTTATTAGTTTATATTCAAAATTACGTAATGTAATTTTATTACAAAGTTTACATGGGCTCACAGATGATTGGACGGATATTATTAAATCGATTCATAAAGTAATTTTAAGGCGACTAGTATAACTATAGGTGGCTCTTAGATCCATATTTTTCGATGTTACAAACATCAACACAGAAAAAAATCACCAATAAACAAATTTATATGAAAATAATTGATTCAATTGCTTAAATTTGCTCAAATTTGCACCTCTGATTATATCAATTACTAAAAACAATAAAAAAATGCAAAACCAAAAAATACTTCCAATTAATAAATTAATTAAATCAATCATACTAAAATTTATTTTTTCTTGATTATATTTATTAAATTGTAATAAAAATTTTAAACAATTGTGTTAATTGAAAAAACGAGAAAGATTTGTGTGATAAATTCCGTTATATTACTTTTCAAATTGTGACAAGTAGTTTAACCACAATGTTTACATGGACGGACAGACACATCATTTTTAAAATATTTTTTTAGTTAAATATCAATGAAAATGAATAAATAACCATCTTTGTACAGTAGGGTAAGGTGGGGAACATTCGCCACTTTTACTTAAAAGTGCTATATCTTCAAAACGTTTCACGATATCAACAAACTTAATAATAAAAACCTTGATATGTTGGCTTATATTTGATATCTTGACTATCTTTCTGTTAAGTTAATTTTAATTATAAATTTGTGAAGTGACTAAAAATGTCGAAACAATCCCAGTTTATGGGGTAGATTCGTTAAGTGATGGAGATAGAATCGTTTTCCTATTTATGATAGTTTTTTTATTTTACATTAATAAAGAATTTTATTAAATTTTATGTAAAATAAATCAAAATTCAATTAACAATGATGACCCAAAATGTTTTTATGGGAAAAGTACTAAATGATTTTTATCTGAATTCAATAAGTACTGGGAAATATTTATGTACAGTAAAAGATCTAAAAATAGTAAATGTTTGGCGAATGTATTCCAGTAAGAGTATTGCGCACAGGCAATATTTTTCACTTTTTATAGGAATTTAATAAAACCTTGTACTCTGCGATCAGTTTTATAACATAATGAAAAATCGTTGATCAATTCCAAAAAATATTAAAGTTATCACAGAAAGTATTCACAAAGAAATAATTGTAAGAGAGTTGAAAAAACAGCTAATCACGTTTATCTCCGAAAAAAAGTTTACTTTGTTTTCAAGATAATGTGTGATAAATGTATGTGCCTCTATGTCGAAAGCTCCCCCTACTACCCTTCGCATCAGATTCGTAGTTAAACATTTACAGAAAACTATATGAAAATTTTGATTACTGGTGTGCTATAATCCAAACTCTGACTGAAATCTGTAAATTTTACATTAACTGGAACAAATCGAAAATAAGTAAAAAAAATATACATTTTGCAAATAAATATAAATAGAAAACGTAAAAGTTCGAAATGCTTCTTTATATAAATAAATAGGTAAATTTTGAATTATTAAAAATATCTCAATAAAATTTCACATGGTCAGAGCTGAGGTATTTTCAAATTAATTTGGTAGAATTTAAGTTCTTAGCAGATTAGGAGGATAGTGGGTGACCTTACAAATTTGGCCACTTCTTATAAGATTTGGTTATATTGCTTCTATTTTTATAACATTAAAGTGATTATATAAATATGATTTTCGGAACTGAGGTTTATATGAGAACTATTGTTGCGGTGACCATAAACTAAGAGCAATATACTTTGATTGTAATATATGATTCCAGGTAACAATCAGTATAATTGTATGTAATCATTATTCTGATTATATTTATTCATTTTCCCATTATTTAATTATTCAGTTTAATCATACTTTTAACTATTTTATAATATTTCTACCGATTTGAAAATGTTTTTATCTTTAAATATTCCCAATTTATCATATATATAAAAACCACTTTTATCATTTAATTTTTCTATTTTATCATATACATAAAGCAATTTTATCATACATATAATACCATTCTATTAGTTTCCAACTTTAGAAATACTGAATATTTTTAAAATAAAGTGCATTTATCTGATTTTTTTACATAATTTACATCACAATTTATTAATATATTTTTTTTATTAATATATTAATTGTTCCACAATTTTTAGTATTTATTAAAAATATTATCCTTAAAACAGAGAGAAATTGATCACTTTTCCAAATTTTTTTTAACCAAGATTTACTCTTTTACATTTACAAGTTCTTCGATCTCACACATTCTTATGATTTGTTGTCGTCAATTGATGTCGTTCGATGCATTTTATGGGAAGAAGGCTTATCACCGCTTCCAGATTGAAACTGCTTTATCTCTTTTGAGTTTTCTTTTTTTTAAGTTTTTCAAACCCATCGTTCGCCCACGAAAGTTTCTATGTCACTTCAAAATTTATTTCTATTACCATTATATTTAAATGAACTTTTATTTTCACAAATATTTATTTTGTTTATTTCATTTATTGCACACATCTACACTGGAGCATATTCCCATAAACGCACACTACTTTTTTTAAAAAAAAAAGGTAAAA
>MINK01171941.1:8100-31496 GCA_001735545.1 Phormia regina
ATCCATCCATCCATCTACCCATGGATAATAAGTTGTATGTTGTTGTATTGTTTATATTAAATGTTTGATTGCAATTTTAAATGCGAAGACTTGTATGTGTATGTGCAAATAAGTGAGTGAATATACTTAGTTAGTAAGTACCCCATGCCCTGATGCCCCACTGTGCTTGTTTTGCTTTTGTTGCATGCCACAAAAATCACCACAATTTGTCAATAAATTCAAAAAACGCTACAAACTTATACATACACTCCCATACACAAAATACCACAAGAAAAATTGTGTATTTGTAGAAGATGAAAACAACAACAATAATAGCAGCAGCATAAAAAATCAACAACAAACTGCAAAACAATTGTATAATAAACTTTTTAGTGTTTTATATTCTTGCTGTTGCTGTTGTTGCTGCTGCTGTTGATGATGCTGTTTATAAAATTGTTTGTTGTACTAAAATGGAAATTTTGTTGTTGCTGTTATGAGATTTCATCAGATGCTGATTTTTTTTTCTTTTTGGTTTATTTGTTGTTTTATTTATTTATTTTTTTTTCATACATACGCTTACTGACTGATATTGTTGCTGATGATGTTGCTTCAACTGCTGATGGTTTGTTAAGTGAAATAATAAATATTGCTGCACAGTTTTTATTGTTGTTGCTGCTATTACTGCTGGTAGTATTTACATATATCCATATGACATAATAACCATCAGCAAGTATTTTGTTGTTGTTACTGTTATTGTATGACGCTCGTAAAAATAGTGGTGTGACGGTTATAAACTCATGGTGATGTGATGTTAGTGATGTATCATCATAGAGAGGTCGTCGTTGTTTTTTTTTTTTTTATAAATTCTGCGTGGGTTGACAGTTATATGACACTTAATGACACATTATTGAGTTGTTACTTTAATGAATGATTTTGATAATATAATTTTCTTGTTCGTTATAGTTTTATTTGGTCGTTTTATTTTTTTATCTAAAAGAATTTATCTGATTTAATCGTAATTTGAAAAGAGAAAAAGTAAATGTGATGAAATTTTGTATGTAATTTGAGAAAATATTTTTCTTAGTTACTTACTGACCTACTAGGAATAATGTGATGTATAATAAAGTAATTTTCTTTTGAAACTGTTTTATATTGCTTAACAAAATTCAAAATCATAGAAGAACTGATTGGGAATAATTAATTCAGGACATTAGCTATTTGGTATAAAATTTTATCGCAATAAAAATGTCTCTAGTGTGAATAGACTTTTCACATTTTAATTATTTCTGACATTTTTTTTTTTTTTTGTCATTTTCTTAATTAAGTCTCCCACGACGAGATTCATTTTTTTATAAAGTCAAAAAATCTTCAAATCCAAAAGAAAAAACGTTGGAAAAAAATAATAACAGATTTCAATTACGATGTTGAACAATTAAAATATTGTTTTATTTTGCTTTAATCATCAAAATTATAATATTTATTAAAGGAAATAATTAAATCTTTAAAATTTAATTCATTTTCTAAAAAAATAAACTAATGCAAACTCTCTAAGCATTTGACATCAGCTTTGGGTAATAATAGTTCGACGTGATTGTGGAAATAAAAAGCTAACCTTAAAACAGTTTCAAGGAACAGGGGCCAGCCCGAAGCAAATAAATAGGTCCTCCTCTACAATACTTTGATGATACAGATTTATTAACAATTTTTTTTCATTAGATCCTACTGTGCGGCAAGTTATACGTTTATTTTTATCATGTTCTACTCTCTATTAAATTAATTTAAAACTAGTTTGTGTTTAATCAATTTATTTATTTTTCTTTTTTTCTTTTTAACAATTTCAGTGGGCGTAATATTTATTTAAATAAACAAATTTTACCATTTACATGTATATAATAATTTAAATACAAACCAAAATCAATAATTATTTAACCAGCAATAAATCCCTCACAAAACACCTGATGTCAAGGAAAAATTGTATTTGTTTTTTTTTTAACCACGTCAATACCCATACCACCCAATTAAACGCCCTATGATTATTTTTGCGTCAAAAAGAAAATAAATATAAACACTGACGGTCAACAGAAAAGGTTCAAGATTTTCGTTACATTAAAACTCTTGTAGTTTTTAAAATATTAACGAAATTAATATATTATTTTCATAATAAGTTTTAGAGTATTCAATTCAAAGATATTTACAAGCAACATAAATTTAAATAAGAAAAAAGTACGGTTTTTAATGATTTTTTAATGTAATTTTTTTCTCATCACAATAGGTTCAACATTATTTATTGAATTGAACAAATAGATGTTTGGATTATTTGGGTACTTTTTTGTTTTATAATATTATTATGAAATTATTAATTATGAAATTTTGTAAGTTTTTTTCAGTAATTCTGTGAGAAGAAAATCTGAATTTTCATGTCTCATAATACGGAATTGTAACATAACGTATTTCTTGGAAAATTATTGGTGCATTATCAGTAGAATTGAGAGCATCTAGAATGATAGATCTGCCGTCAGGATTTGTTTTTGCTTCATAATTAATATCTTATAGCGAGGAATATTTCATATATTATTCACAATATATTGACTTCCTCAATTTTTCTTCGTCATATTTAATTTATTTTTTTTTATCTCAAAATTGTTCTACGTTACCAATTTTTTAATATTTGTAGAGAAAACTATTGAAAAGATTAGGAAAACGCCCAATTATTAGCGAATATTTGATGCAAATTGTCTTATTGTTAATGAACCTATTCAGATGACAAAAAAATACATTTATTGAAAAAAAGTCCTTTAAAAATCGTATTTATTAATTATTTTTTGCTATTAAACATTTTATTTCAAGACTTTAGAAATTAAAATGAAAAACTCACAATTATCTTAATTATATTAAAAATAATCCTCTTTAAAATGCCAGGATAATATTGAACCTATTCTTTTGACCGGTAGTGTATATATATAATCAAATTATAAAACAATAAAGAAACACTGAAAACACCTTCAAGGAAAAGCTTTAACTATAAATATATTCTAACAAGTACTTATGAGTTTATAATTAACGCTAATTTGTGGCAATGGAAAAAAACAAATAAACAATTAAGGAAAAATGATTAAAAAACCATTTGGTCAGTAACACCTCAAGCTAATTATAATAAATTACTGTTAGAAGCAAAAACAATAAAAAAAAACTTTTCTAATATTCTTCATATTATTTATTTTATAAAGAAAAACACTCATATGAGTATCTTTGTCCCTTTAATAGAGTTTGATGAAGTCTTGGGAATTTTCGGTGATCTTTAGCAGCTGTTAAAGTGTTGAAAATTTATATTTAACTAACAAATAAACTGAAAGATAAATAAATTTTGTTTTTCTTTCTGATGTACAACCCAATTTTCACACTTCAAATGTTATATTCATACATGACTGACCACACTGTAAGCAACAGACAAGCGAAAATTTCAATATATTTTTTCATCAGGGAAGCATCTCATCAGTACAAAACACGCATTTACTTATTTCTTAATCATTATTATTATTATTATTTTCGACTACAAAATATTCTTACTTTTTTTGCATTTTATTACCTGGACATCTTTTTAGCCAATTAATGTTTTATCATTTGTTTTATAAACGAATTTTTCTCAGCTCTAGCTAAAAAAGCAACACGCAAACCAAGAGAAATGAATATTGAACGAGTCAAAGTGTGTAACCCCCATCAGTCTTGAATTTCGTTTAAAAGGTTGAATGTTGTTGAAAAATTCATTAAATTCTTACAAAAGTGTTCAAGTATTCATTAATGTGTGTGAATGTTTATATATGTATGTATGTATGTTTTTCATCACATGTTATTGGAAATTATCCTTTCGTGACCTTTTGTTTTTGTGGCTTGAAAATTGTAATTCGTTTTTTTTTTTTTCTTTTCTTATTATTTTGGGGTTAATAATGCTCATAGTTTATGTATTAAAAATCGTATGTTGAGAAACAAGGGATTGAGTCTTTTGTTTCGTTGATCAATTTCATTAATTGGTAATGGTCATTTGTGTTTTTGTATTCAATTTAATTGGTTTAATTTTCCTATTATTTTCAAGAAGAAAAAAATAAGGAAAAACCCCTACTCTAACATATGTTGCTTATTAGAATTCTTTGTTTAGTTTTTGCTTTAAACTGACCACAATTTGTTACAAATTTTAATGGTCATAAATTAAGGCAACAAAAAATACTAATAAATATGAAATATAACAGTTAATTTTAAATGATTTAAATTGTTTAAAAGACTATAAAAATCAAGTCCTAATGAACATATGCAGGTTTCACAGAAATCGAACATATAAACCATAATATTAGTTATATAAAAAAAATACTAATTTCTCTATCCTTCTTAAAAACAAAATACTTTCTAACTAGCAATTGAATATTATTAAGAAAATGAAACAAAGTATCCTTACAAAGCTAATCAAAACTGGTTTAATTACACTTAAAACCTAAATATTTCCCCCCTAATGATTCTCACTTTTATTTGATAGTAAAACTTCAGAAAACACCATTTTATAGTAAGTAATAACAATAATAATTACATTTATGTAGTGTTTAATACAGTTACACATCATTTTCGTTTTCCACATTTTTTTTTTTTTTAAATTATGCAAATTTTCCTAAAAATGATATTACACACCAACACACACACACAAAACCTCCCTTAATCCAGCTGCCAGTTTATAGACTGACATCTCATATAAACTGGCCTTTAGGTATTTATTTAATAGTATAACAAACCATAAATGTCCTCTTTAACATCTATTAACAAAAACAAACTTCAAATCCTACCAACCAACACTTGTTATTACCCTGTTAGAGGGTAGAGTGAGTATAAAGTTAAATAAAACTTTAAACACCAAATTTGAAAATGATTCATAAAAAAGTTTTTAAGCTGAATTGAAAAAAAAAAACTGTATTTTTAATTTATTTGCTGTAATACCTCGCACACTCTGTATATTTTTATCCTCTATTTAAAAAAAAATCCCTGTTATGAAATATTATTAAAAATACAAATATTCTAAAAGAGAAATAATAAGTATCACAGCTTATGTTTTGTATTTCATTATTATAAATATTAGCTAACGGTTATTTTTGTTACTCTTAGCATATGAATATTATTTTATACGAAATAAGATTTAAAAAAATAAATGTTACGATATTGGATAAGGGTAAGAATGATATGAAGGGCATACATACGGTAATAGTTTGTTCTTAAACAAAGAAAATCGATTCGTTGTGTTAACCGATTTAATTGCCAATCAAATTTGTTCCGTTACCGCAACAGCTTTTAAAAATAATTCAATAAAACTGTTAAAAATTATTGTGAATTATATGAAAATATACCTAAATATTGAAAAGAATCTATATTATCTATGTAACAGCCACGTAATCATCAATAGGATTATTTTTCAAATAAAACTTAGGACTTTTAACAATAACAGAGATTTACAACTTACGGAAACAACGGTAGAATGTTTTCAATGTTGATCGTATATTCTGAATATTCCTTGAATTTAATGCAATTTTTTCGTTAGTATGGTTTCCAACTGATAACATTGGCTCCATTTTGTGAGACTCCTGATGAAAAAAACTAAAACTTTCTGAAGACTTACAATTATTTTCTAATTAATTTGCAAATATGATTACTCTGGTAAATTTAGGCATTTCTGAGTTTTTCAATTTAAACATTAACCTCAAAAATTTCCATTTTTGGACCTTATCAAGATTATATTGTGTAAAAATACTTTTTATAATAACTGTCATTTATTTAACGAAGTTTAACCTCTTCGTAATAAGAACAAGTGTAGGCTTTCTGGGATAATCGTCAATCTACTGAAAATCATTGTAAATTAACAGAAATTGTTTTTAAATAAAACATAATCATATCCTATGTGATG
Organism: Phormia regina; assembly: GCA_001735545.1. Lineage (NCBI taxonomy): Eukaryota > Metazoa > Arthropoda > Insecta > Diptera > Calliphoridae > Phormia > Phormia regina. The sequence continues at coordinate 14,015 of MINK01171941.1, forward strand.
TAAATCTCACGATTGTTCGATTAATCTCAGCTTTAATCTAAGTGAAAATAAAGAATATTAAATTTTATTTGTACGTTATTATTGGTTTTTTGAAACTTTATTTTAGCAAAATTAATAACTGGTATAAGCATAAGATTTGAAATTGCCTATATTTTTTACGATTGTGAACCAGAATATCTATTATATGATCACATCACATTCTCATCACATTATATAAATTTTTGAGTCCTATTGATCAAAAATCGTTGGTCTCTCTCCTAACTAAAAACTAAACATAAATGAAATGATTATTTACCACCATATAAAATACGTGCTGGATATATTAAATTTTGATTAACGATATTGACCATACCACTACATACATATATAACGACATATTTAACGGCACTAATTTCTGTGAACCTAATATGAAAGTGAAAACTACTATGGATGATCTTCTTGGAGAATCAATTTTCAATATGAATACTTTTTCTCTTACCTAATACATTATATATTCCTACGTTTAATATTTGTTTTTTTTTTGTGACATCCAAACTGTCATAAAACATATATCCTTTAACATTTACAATTATTTTGTTAGTGTTTGTTACAATGTCAACATTTTTCATAAGTTTTTTTTTTTTTGCAGTTGCAGCATTTCAGGGGTGGATGTTGTTTTATTTTTTTCATTTTCTGTTCCATACCTTAAATCTTTCTGACACTTTTTTGTACTGCATTCATTCACTTCTAAAAAGAAAAAAAAAAAAACAAATCTCAACTTTTGTTATTCTTATTTTTGTAGTTTTGTTATGCTGAAAAATAAAAAAAAAATATAATACATATTAACATATTTTTATTTTTAATGGTTTAATCCAACGCATATGTATCTTTGTATGAACATAAATGCGACTGTGTTTGTATGATATTTTTATATTTTAATAATACCGGATTATAGGGTGTCAAAGTTATTAAAAAGTGGTAAACAAAATTCTTTTTTCTGCTGGTATTTAAAGTATTAACAATATTTTTGGCATCTTTACACATGAGACCTAAAACAAAAAGAAAAGGGTTTGTGAAATAAAAATAGAGTTTTTTTATTAGTCTATAGGATATACAGGTTTACTGGGAAAATCCCGAAATATGAAATAAAAAATTTAAAGATTTTATACTAAAAATTTTATTTAAATCCATAATCTATTTTAAATTTAAAATTGTTCATAGGTTTTTATGTTATTAAATCAAAATTTTCCACTACATTGTATTACATTAAAATGTCTATAACTAAATTATTTTTCTATCTTCTTTTTATATCTAATTTTCTCAAGCCACTTTCTTTTTGGTATTTACTAAATAATTTAAAATTTATCACTAGTTCACCCTTAAAATTTAAATTATCAACAAAAGTCAACAGACATTACACCCAAAACAAAGTAACTAACGATAAAATTGCATTAAATATTTAAACATTTCATGCTCAAAACGAACCAAGAGAATACAAGGCAAACAAGGAAATGAAAACGGAATCAGTGACGAAAGCATGCGGAATCTTAATTTAAGGGAGTTGGTATAGAAATTTAATAATGATGACGAATGTTAGCAAACGAAAGCGATATGGACTCCAGTTGGGTTTCAAAACAAAAAAAAAAAAAATATCAAAAAATAAATGAAGGCAGGAACTAAAGTCATTGGAGGTGGTAGACTACAAAGCCAATGTACGTACAATAAGGAGCAGCTTTTTGTATAGCAAAACATCACCAGACAATGTCGTCTGGTGATAACAATTCAAGCGTAAGCAACTACAGCAACAAAACCAAACAAAGATATGAACAAGAAAAAAATCGAGAGAAAAAACACAGGAGAAATTGTCGTGTGGCATGTGATTAATGATTGTCAAACAAATTTGAAAATTACGAAAAAGTGAAGGGAACTGCTGGCAAACCAACAGGAAAAAAAAAGAAACCAAGAGATTGTAAATGTTTGTGCTGCTTTAAAGGGAAATTTGATAAAAGATTTTTTTTTTTTTAAATTTAAATAAATGTTTGTCAGAGTAAGAAAGAAAAAACAGGAACTTGTTTAACACCTGTATACAATTCTACGAACAGGCATTGATTATAATAAATGTAATCAGAGAGCAAGTATTAATTTTAGGACAATAGTTCAAGCTTTATAGTATTATGATAAATACATAATACTATAAAGGTTTATAATATTATCAATAGGCGTTGATAACATTGGTCCGAGAAAAATGGGCTTCGTCCTCCTTTAAAAATATATATGGATTGGATGGAAATCAACATGCTAAACTCGAATCTGTTTTGAATTTTTTTATATATATTAGGTTAACAATTTGTATATGCCTATACTAAATAAACCAATTAATCGATTGGTTTTCACTCTAGGCCATTAGTTTACTTCCACAATTTCGTGATAACTTCAAAACTATCGCAAAAAAATTGTATTAGAACGACTTTAAAGCAATTTTACTCGTATATGAATTTCATGAGTTATGATAAAATATACTAGATAAGGATAAAAATATATTCGTGTACCAGTTAGGTTAATTTCAAAATTTTCGTTTTAGTTTATAGTTTTTTGTCTAGCCTTTTATATAATATTTTACTGAAGTCATTTTAGTCAAAACTTAGGACGAAGATGTGGGTGCAGCAACAATAAGTATCCGATTCGAAGGACCATTAACAAGTTTCAAATAATTGTCCTTGCTTTCTATGTCACAGTAATAGAAATGAGAAAAAAAATCATTTCAACCTGCATAGCTCTTAAAGGGTCACTCACATAAGAGAATTACATTTCCCATATCATATGCATTTGGAACTTCAAGGCCAAAATCTTTAAACAATTATACTATATAATATTATGTAATAATTCTCGGAAAAAAACACACTTTCAAAACTACATTTATAAACTTTTCGATCAGACGAGCAGAATATTAAACATTTTTTTTGTAAATGTGCGTTTGGCTGGAAAGAATGAAAAATATTCTTTAAATTGAAAGTCCTGATTCAGCTACAATTATTCCGATTGACAGCATGTTAGGGTATTCTTCGTCTTAGTTTTCCAAACTGGTTTTTTAAATAGTTTAAACAAATAAATTAGTAATAATTATATTGAATGAAATTTTAGCACCTGTAGTGTTTTTACACCCCATTTAAATTGTTTTTATCTAATTTACTTCATTTTTAAAAGATGAATTTAAAAAGTTCCAATGACATAGAGTTTCAATTGGGACATTTTGTAGTTTTTACAAAAAAATAGTTATATTTATTAAATTTTAGCTCCAATTTTCTGAATTTCCAAACAAGTTTTTTTCGAAAACTAGTTTCTCGAAAAAGTATTTACTTTTGAAAATTGTCTCGCCAAAGGTGGAATGGAACTTTAATCATTTTTATTTTTATAAATGCACTACTAATTGATAGCATAATCTTTAGAATTGAATAAAGAATTATTAATGGAATTAATTACGATATTAAGGGTTTATTCAGGGTTCAATGAATAAATACCCTTAATAAAAATTGTGTGAATTCTTTTTGTTTTGGAACTCCTCAATACTTTAATACTTTATAAGTTTACAATTTAGGAAACTGAACAATCGTCAAAAATCGTCAATCACCACCCAGTTGCATTCCTTTTACCCAGCAACATAATTTAATCCAAAAGTATTGAAAGAATCAGCACAAAAAATTTATTTTCCATAATTTCCAAAGAATTTAGTTAACCCAGTAAAAGTTTGGTAACGACATATAGTTACCGAACAACATCGACATCCCGTCTGCAATACATAGACGTTATTTTGTGTCAACAGTTAACTTTTCTCTGTATTACATATAACCAATTGCTAAACTAATGAGATAAGTTATTTAATACACATTATTTGGCAATGGAAGTTTTTGCTGCGTAATTTACCGACATTGTTAATGTTATTAACAAATTGTTAATAAAAACACACTTTTTTTTTTGATATTTTTAATAATATTTTCTTTTATTAGTTTTTATTTTCTCATTGTTTTTCATTTAAGTGGTATTTTTTTTATTTTTTTTTTTATTTAAATCTTAAATCATTCACGTTTTACATTTTTTTATAATTAATTTATTACAATATTTTGAAAATTCTTTTAGGTTTAAGATTGATTTTGTTTTGTTGTTGTTTTCTGTTTAAATTATTTATTATTTACTTAGCAATTATTTTACACATTAAGCAATTAATGACTTATATTTTTTATATTATTTATCTTTTGGTAATGAAATTATGATAGATTTTAAGATTATTTTTTATTTTATTAATTTCTTTTTTTTTTTTTTTTTTTTTTATAATTATATGCTAAAAAGAATACAATATTACTATAAAATAATTCATATAAATATACACGCACATATAATTAAATTAAAAATATTTTTATTAATATTAATAATATTATTAATAATATTATTAGCCTTTAAGTATACTTTTTATTTAATTTTATTTATTAAGAGCTTAATTAAAGGGATTTTAGAATTTTTTTTTATAACTTCTTATTATTTTTTTTTTCTTTATTTAATATTAAATAGTTATTATAAACCTTTAAAACATTGCTAAACTCCCGGTCATACAATCATTCATTCCTTATGTCTTTATAATATATTTATTAATTCGTAAATGGTGAATTTATTTTACACAATAAAAATTTATTTTATATTTTAAATTTCTTCCTTTTGTTTCGTGCTAATAAAAAACTATGCAATGTAGTATAATTTTAATACTAAAGAACAATATATTTTTATATTAATTTGTATATTGCATATAAATTTTGGTTTTTCTTTTAAGTTTATAAATTATATTATTTACATTATATTTTATATTTTCTTGCGTATACTTGTTTTATTTTTTATATTTATTTTTTATTTAAAAAATCACATTACAAAAATTCATATTTTTGTAGTTAAACTTAAAATTAACATAAAATTTAAAGAAAACGATTCAGTTTTTTTCTATTTATCTAACATTCCTTTTTTTTCTTTTAGCTTTTATAAATTAGAAAAACCTAATTTTTTTTTTTTTTAATTTTTTTTGCAATCACATTAATTTTTTTCTTTTTTTCTCATGCTTTCCTTTTTTATTGGTTCTTTTTCAAATGAAAACTGAGTTTTTTCTTATTATTAAAAAAAAATCATGGTTATTAATTTCAAATTAATTCGTATACAATTTTTTATTATTAATTTTGGATTTTTTTTTTATTAAGGCGCACTGTACATTAAAATATTTAATTTTAGTATAATTTAAGCTTATTTTACATTTTAAAAATTATCATTATTTTTTAAAAAGTCGTATACATTTTGTTGTGATTTTTAAGATTTAAATTGATTGTTTTTATTTTTATTTTTTAATTTTGAAAACTTTATTTATATAAATTATAATATTTTTTTGAAAAAAGCTTTTAGGTACTTTTTAATATATATATTTTTTTTATTTTGGGGGAAAATAATGTTTTTTTTTATTTGTAAAATAAAATTGTATATTAAATTTAGCTTTAAATTTACGTATATCGTTTGGGTTTATTTTGTAAGAGTAAAACTCATGTTACATTTGTTTTACACATGACAAATAAATTCAGTTCAGAAAGCAGCTTCAAATAATTAATAGGAAAAGAATTTTGAAAAAAAAAGAATATTAAAAAAAGGCATAATATAAATAATGAAAAATAAATAATTTGTCAAAATGTTAAATTTCTTAAAATATTGAAAAGTTTCTTTATGAAAGTTTGATTCTGTGACAATCTTTATACTAATCATTGTATATTTAGGATTGTAATGATTTTAAAACTAGAGGTTTTACAATCTTTTTATACTGAAATTTTTAAAATATTATTCTTGTCAGACATATAAATTTGTGTAAATTGAAAAATTTAGCAGTGTTAATAGTTTTCTTTTCTTATTTATATAAAAGAGGTCAACAGCATTAAAAACATCCGCTAGAGGGAGCTAAATGCATGTATTTTATTCTAATTGGAATTGTAATATGTTTTAAAATTTAATTTCTGGTTGGAGTGTAATTGACCATAGACATTGTATGATTTCTACCCCAACGTAGTGAAGAGATTAGAATTTTCAGCTATAAATATTAGATTAAATCCAGAAAATATTTAGTTGTTTTACAAAAAATATTTTACATTTGTTTCACAAAAACAGTTAACATATAATACTCTTTTAAGCAATTAAACTTTTGTCTTCTGTACGAGTTCTTCACTCGTGGTCTAGTCTTTAAAATTCCTATCGGATCAATTTACTACTGAACTCATCGATCCATTCCCAATCCATTTCTAAAAGATTTGGCAATAGGATATAAATAAATGTTCATAAACTTTATTATTTTTACTTTACATCAGTTACAGTCCATTTATTAATACTCCGAAGTTTTTTATATCACTATCCTGTGAAACAATCTAAGTATTATAAGTATTATAAAATGGGTCGATATATTTCAAACAACATAGTTTATCATCATTTAGCATATGGTCTTAAAGAAGACGCCATTGAAAAAGAGGCAAATGGCGACTAATGCCGATAAACGATAGATTTGGCTAAAAAAACATATTATTTTACCCATATTATATAAATCAGTTCAGAATCCCAATTTTAAATATTAAGTAATAAATTCTTGATCACAAATTTCTTATAGTTTAAGGACGAAACTCATTGAAATTTGTAATTAAAGCTTCATTTTATAATTTTATTCGTATTGATCATATTTTAGGTGAAGCAATTATGTCAGAATATTTTTAAATTATAAAAAAGTCCTTTACAAATAGCTAATAAATTTTTAAGGGTTAAGATTTAGACTGATGCAAAAGCCATAGGTGTTTGATGAATCATTGCAATTAGGTCAAGCAACAATATCCATATGCAATTAATCCAAAAGTAAGGAAATTTAATTGAATCCAAGACAAGTCAAAAAAATAATTTTGCTCCAATGCTGAAAAACAAAGTCAATTACACCAGGAAATCCAGATAAAAGTATAAGTCTATTTATACCCAGTAAGTAGCTGGAGAAGATCATGTTGATTCTTAATAGTATGCCAGATCCACAATTAATGCTCAAAATCTCATAAAGCTAAACTGATTTGCTTAAAGATTTTACAACATCCCTGAATTAGTATATGATATTTTTTTCAGATCGTAGCAGGAGGGGTGCACCGGAAAAATCATTACATTTTTTTTCTAACGTTACAATGTAGGAATACTTACTATTTTGTCATTACATCAACATTTCTGGAATAATGAATCAAACGATATAAAATTCATTCCAATCCAAATTATTCGAATAAAAGGCTAAATAAAATCAATTACTCTCTCACTTCTGATTGATCCTATTTTTAGCTTGCATTTATAATTTGAAATTATTAACTAATTTTTAAAGATTATTATTTTCAAATGCTACAAAACAGGAAGCCATAACAGTATTCCAGTTAAGAGTTTCCAAATAAAATTAATGAACGTTTTTGACAAAACTGTTGAAAACTAAAAATTGAATTTCAAACTCCAATAAGTCTCTTTTAATTAAATAAACTTAATGTATCAACAAAATATATTAAAATCAGTAATATTTTTCAGAAATAATAAACTAAAGAGCCAATTAAACAACTAAAATTATTAAGAAACTAAATGCATATTTCAAAATGTAGGTAATTTTTTAATTTTAACTAAAAATAAACCAAAAATATCTTCTCCAATTTTAACCAAAATTAAAATAAAAACACAAAATTTTTTTATATTTTTTGTAAATAATTATTATTTTTTTTTTTTATAATAGTTTTTGTTTTCAGTTAAATCATTTTCATATTTTTTTTCTTTCATTCATTCAAAAAATAATCATTCATATTAATCATAATAATTAAAATTAAAAATAATAATAATAATAATAGAAATAATATTAAAATAAAAATACAATTGTTTTTTTCTTTATGAATTATTTTATATTTTAATATAATTAAAACTATATGCAGCTGCTTTATAATTAATATTTATAGGTTTTTTTTTATTTAAAATTAAATGTTCTTTTTTATAATTAAAATAAAAGAGATAAAATTATTTAATAAAAAAAAGACAGGGGATTTAAAAATAAAGAAAAAAAATTAGAAACAAATTAATAATAATACTCGCTACTTTTGAAAAATTAAAACAAATAAAACAAAACAATTTTTAAAAAGATTATGAATGAAAATATTTTAAAATTATTTATAAGAGAGTAAATAATTATAATAATAAAATATAATAATAAAGCATTTTGTTGGTTGTTTAGTTTTTTTTTTATAATAAATTCTATAAACTTAAGGAAAGTAATTAAAAATGAAATAATTTACACAGAGTAGAAGAAAAAAAAACAGCTTCTTTAAAAAAAGAAGCTCTTTTTTAAAAAAGTTTTTATTACTAAAGAAGCAAAAATAATTTAAAAAATAGAAAAAGGAAACGTCTTTATTAACTGTTTGAAAAAAAACAGTTAATATTCAAATGTTTCCATTTTGGGGGGAGGGGGACTTGAGTTTAACTAAACTTTAAAAGAAGCATTTTTCTATTAAATTTTTAAATAAAGATTTTAGTTTAACATAAATTGTTTTTGTTTTTTTTTTTTTTTAATATAATTATTAAATATTAATGTTTTTTTTTTCAATTAATTAATTAGATGATTATAATTAAAAACTTTTTACATTTACAATTGGTATACATGGTTGTATAAATGTGTATAGTGTATAGGTTGGTTTAGAGTGTGTGTGTGTGTATTTTGGATTGTTATCTTCTTTTTTAAGATTTTTACTAAAAATTGTTGTTTTTTTTTATTATAATTTTATGTTTTAGTTTTTATATTATTTTATAATTAATTTATTAAATTATGTATACATATGTATGTTTTTGTTTGCCTTATAATAATAAATATTAATTTAAGTTTTGTTTATGTAAATTTTTTCAGTTTTTTTGCTTTTCATTCTCTTTTTTTTTTTAACTAAATTCATTTTACTTTATTTTTTCTGTTTTAAGTAGATTTGAATTCAAAATTTATATTCGGAATTTATTTTGTTTTTTTTTTTTTTTTTCATATTGTTTTATATATTTATATATTTTAATTCCTTTTTTTTTTTTTTTTTTGCAACATTTGTGTTTTTTTTTGCATTTATATTCTTCTTTGCAAATGTTTGTTCAGCTCATGGGCTTTTTTAATTAAGGAGATCAATTTTTTTATTTTATAAAAAAAAGTGTTTAAAAATTTATAGAATTTTTATATAAAATTTTAAAGGTTTTCATTTTTAAATTAATATTAACAAAAAAAAAATAGTTTTTTTTTTTCAAAAAATTAAATTCGCTGTTTTTAGTTTTTTTTTTAAAGTTAAATTCAACATAAATTTAAAAAAGAAAAATTAGAATCCTTTTGTAAGGTTTGTTAATTTGGCCAAAAGCTCTTGTTAAGAGAGCAGTTCTTTGTAGCTGGCGTTATAAAGAAATTTTCATAAAACACTAGGTGATGGAAAAAAAATCTAAAAAGAGATTAAAAAACAAAACAAATATTTATTAATGAAAAATATAAATAAATAAATATGTAAAATAAATAGTTTTTGTGAAAGTTTTAAAGTAAAATGAAATTTTATTAATACTTAATTATACTCACCTTTATCTATTAGTCATGTGAAAACCTTTTTTTTTTTCATTTGTTTAATTTCGTATGGCAAATTTTGTCATAAATTCTTTAATAATTTTGGATTAAGTTTAAAGCTTTTTAAAAAGTTTAAAATTTTACGTATATCCGGTATTTTTTTACTCCTTTTTATTCAAATTAAATATAGTTTTAACATAATTTTTTGTTTATGTGTATCCCATGTCTTAATTCTGTTGCTGAGTTTTTCTTGTTGTTATTTTTTAATGCTGCTCTGTTTTTGCTTTTTATTTAGGACTTATTTAATTTCTCTAAGATTTTGGTTTTGGTCTCTATTTTGTTAGTTAATTTGAAAACTTGGCCAACTTATTCTCCTTTATTTGTTAGTTTTTGTTGGATTTTGTATTTATTTTCATAGTTTGTTAGTTTTTGTATCTGTTTAATGAGATTTTATTGCTAAACTGGATTACAAATGTTGTCCATAGTATTCAGCAGCGTGGGGATAATGAGGATATGCTTGATGGAAACCAGGATCACCAGGAGGACGATGCATCATATGGGCTTGACTGTCCATCATATAACCCATTGGATCATGACCATAGCCAGAAGGGCCAGCATGTGGGGTGTAAACTGTAAATAGAAAAAAAATGAGAAAAATTAGATAAAATTGATAAAAAAAAAAGTTGAAAAAACTATTATGTTTTAATATATGGTTTATAATATTTTATTTTTTTTTTTTTTTAATTTTCGAATTTATTATTAATTTTTAACGCAATTCTAATCAATTTTGCTAATTTCGATAATAAGTTCGAATTTTATTTGGATTTTTATTGCTGTTTTATTAAAAAAAATTTTGATAATAAAATAAAACTTTTTCCTTGGAAATTCTTAGAATTTCGAAAATAGTTTCTAAATATGATTTTCGTTAAAAAAAAATCACAATTTTTATTATTTTTCTTATTATTCTTAATATTTAACTCATATAGAAATTTAATAATTACCTGCACGATTTGATTGATCAATCATGGGCTGTACAATTCTTCGTCTCGCATTAATGAACCTGTAATACACAGAAAAAATAAAGAAAACATTTAATAAGAAATTATTGTTCTTTATAAATAAATAAAAAATACATATAAAATATAAAATCCGTTTTTAACAAATCATAATTAGGCTTATAATCCCATAAATGTTTATTTCATAAATAATTTATAAAATGATTTATAACATCTCTTTTTTCGATTTGCTCTGGCTCCTTAATAAAATATTTATCCAACAATTTACAAACAAACCAACAAACATACTTGAAAGTATTGTTAGTATAAATGATCTTAAAGAACCGATTCTTACTTAAAAAAAAAGAAACAACAACAACAACCATAAAAAATAATAAGTTTTTTGTTGTAAATTTTTTATTGTATTATTCACTAGTTTGAAATAAGTTGATACATTGTGCCACTGCATTATAACCCTGATGATAAAAGTCTAAAATGCCGACAATTGTATATTTTTATTTGCAACAACCATAAGAAGCGATGAGATGACGATGGTTGACAAAATCATAATGTTGCTGGTATAAGCACCAACAGCACCCAAGAAATATCATTATAACACAAAAAAAATGAAAAAAAAAAAAAATCAACCTGATTTAAAATTTTTTTCTTATGATTTTTTGTTTCTGTAACCATGATTCTGTGGTTGATATTTTTTGTTTATTTAAGATGTTTAATACAAAAATATATTTATTTATTTGTTGTTGTTGTTGTTGTTGTTTTATAACTTTTCTGGGTTGTTATTTATGAAAAAAATTCAACAAAAAACTAACAATTTCTTGGCAAACAAACATTATTTTTAAGGTTGTTGGTTGGTTAGTGTATTTTTTTTTTTCATTTTCATTATGTTCTTAATATTGTTGCAAAGTTTTGTTGCAGCTAAAAAAGCTACAAACAAAATCTTATATAAAAACATTATTATTGTTGGCTACAAATTGAGGTTAATGCTCGAAGATTTTTTTTTGCAAACGTTTTCGTATTAAGCACAAATGAAACCAAAAACAACAACAACAAATTTGGTATAAAAGAAAAAATGTAGCCAAAAATAAAAAAAATATATATATAATATAATAAACAAAATTATTTGAAAAAACAACGGATATTTCAGTTTGAATTTAATAAATTTCGAAATTGTCGTTTTTCTAAAGAAAACTGAATCAAAGAAATTTTGATTCAGTTTTCTTTAATTTTTATTTAATAAATTTTTTATTTAATAAATTTCGAATTATTTTCTTGGAATTCGAACTCAATTTTTTGAAAAATTTTTAAAATATCAAGGTTTCTAATTGTCGTATTAATTCAATTATAATTGTTCAAAAAAATCATGAATATTAACGTTTTTTTGTTAAAAAGTTCTATGTTTCGAACATTTTGCTTTAACGTATTTTTTTTTTTTAAATTTCGAACATTTATTAATTTTTACAAAAATTAACTTTGATAGAAATTTTAATATTCGAATTCAATTTCGAACATTACTTCGGTCTTGTTCAGATTATAAAGCCTTTATTAAGGATTTATTTTATTAGTAGGGTAATAGTTTTTGACTTACCAATTGTTTACTTGCAGTATCGTAAGGCCGGTATCTTGTGCCAATTGTTTTTTCTGATCTTCGGAGGGGTAGGGATGCTAAAAATGTAACAAAAATACGCAACAACATATTTAGTTAATTATCTATAAACTTTAATATAAATAACTAGAAATATATAACATTATCTTCCAAAAATATCATCAATCATTTTTTTTTTTTTTTGTTTTATATTTCCCCCAAAAATCAAAACATTTACACATATTTATTTATAAATGACAGGTAGTTTATCTAAACAAATTCTTTATTTAATATTCATATAAATATAAAAGATATAAAAAAAACATATAAATTAAATAAAAATTAACAAAACAACTAAACACTAACGCCACTAATCTAAGTAATCTAATACCCAAAAATTATCTCTCTTAATGTAGAAAAAAAAAACACTTAAAATGTCCTAAATTTCATTTGTATAACTAACTGATAATGTAAGGGAAAAAAAGTGCATATTGCAGTTTGTTTGAATTACTAAAACTAATGAAGAATGAAATGAAAAAAAAAGAGTTCTATTTATTTAGCCCTCCCTCATAAATTTTCGTTTAGAAACTAAATGAAATTAAAACTAAAATAAAAACTCAAATATGTCTACGAAGCCGCCAGAGTGGCGTCAAAATGTAAACAATATATTGTTTTTTTTTTTTTTTTTTTTTTTTTTTTGGGATTTAGTAATCATATCAAAAATCTTTACAACAGCATTATATATGAAATCTAAACAAATTTGTAGAGCTCAATATTATGGAGTGTAGAAGGTATTGGATATTTTGTCTATTAAAGTATTTGGTTTTATATCGAAAAAATTAGTTGACTAAAGAATTTTTAGTTTTATTTTTGCTTAATCTAATCTTTTTGTTTTAATGTAATCTTTTGTAATATTATTTAAACAAATATTTTATATTTAGAAAATGCTGCAGTTTTGTGGCGCTTACTTAGTGTTTGTGTTAGGGTTCTTGAGTTGCAAGTAAGTAGTTTTTCTTTTTTTTTTCTTAACTTATTGATTGAATATTTGTTGAAAAAATAATACAGAAGCCTATATTTATTTAATGATTAAAATATTTAAAGAAAAATATAGTAAAAAGATAAAGTAACATGATTATTACAAGTTCATTAGCTATAAAAGTAACAACATTTAAACGTTTAGAAGATAAACTGATTAGAAAAAAAAAAATACAATAACAACATAAACTTTCTAATAAGATATAATTTTGATAATAATTTGTTTAAAATAATTCAAAATGAAAGCATAGTAATAATGCGAACTCTATGTGGAAAATATACTTCAAAAAATGGCTACGTTGGAAGCAGCTAAGTAAGCAAATGGCCTCAATAGATTGATTTTTTAGAATTAATATGATTTCATATAAGTTTCTATTTCTATAAAGGAATGCTTTATAACAAAAAAATAATAATAATACTTTTTCGTATTAAGAATTATTTCAAATTTCATTTAAAAGCGGATGTCAGTATTTAATTACTATTGTTGTTAAACCCCTTTTTAACACATTTCACAAAAAAAAAATTGTAAATCCTTTTTTATTATTATTTTCATCTTAACAATCAATCTCAAAGCCAAGCACGAGCCAAACATCCGGCAGCTGTTTAAATTATTTTACTCCATTTTTTAACATCTTTAAATACTTAATTTTTAATAAATTTCAATTAAAAAATAAAAGAAAAAAATCAGCAAAATAATTTCAATATAATTCTAAACAAATAAACAACAATAAAAACAAAAAACCAAACTACAATAATTTATGAAAACATGACTTTTAATAGAAGACAACTACAGCCAATAAATGAATTTTACAGATTCTTTAGAACATTTTATTTATTTAACAAGCATCAATGGATATTATATAGCCAAACACACAAAGCTTCCAAAAGCCAAGCAGAAAAAAATATAAAATAATACAAACCACAACATGAAGCTCTAGAAGACCTATGACAATTTATGGGTTTTCCCCCAACAACAATAGCTAAAGAAAATGCAATTTTCTTTGGAAAAAAAGACTTCATTACAAACTTTTAAAGAAACTAGAGAGTAAATAAATATGGGTGTGTTTTTATTGCTATTGTTGTTGTTGTTGGAAATAGTTAGAGAAACAAATATTATATGCAGATATATACATATATAGCATGGAAAATATACTTACATATGCTCATATATGCTTTTATATTTTACACAATAAATATAAGAATTTAAAACAGGATAACAAGAAAATGCATTAGACAAGTCTAACGTATACACATACATACATTATTTTAATATATATATTGTTGTTAGTGTGTAAATATAACTTCAGTTTGTTAAGGATTTTTATTGTCCATGCATTTTGTTGAAAATTTCAATTTCAACATATTTTCTAACTTAAAATAAATTGTATATTGTGTAAATTCAATAATATTATTGTTGTTGTCTCAGTAAATGGTAAATAAATGTATAGATAGATAGACAGATACATACATACGTACATATATATATAGACAAGCATTAATATACTTATTTATATATAGTAAGTACATATGTATACGTTTAGATGGTATAGATGTCCTTGTTAGTAAAACATGATTTTGCATAAGAAAACGGTAAATTTCACGCAACAAATGACAATTTCGACAGATAGCAAATACCTATAGTATTGAAAATTGTTTATGCATACATACATACATACATACATACAATTGTAATTTTAGCTATCTTCTAACTAAATGTATGCAGTTTTTGTTAATATTATTTGTTGTTGTCCATTACAATACTATCTAATATTTATGTCCAAATAATATTGATTATTTAACAAAATTGCTTTGTATCGTATACGTACATATGTACGTAGAAATTGTATTGTCATTTATTCCTTTCGTTTTAAATATAAAGGACATTTCTGCTTGCATATGCACTATTGCTTAAGGTATTTTTGGTTAAAGTTGCATGTCAAAACTTTTAAGGCGTATTTTCTTTGTTATTGTATTGCAAAATAATAAATTTTATTTTCTTAATATTATTTAAATTACAAATTTTGTCAGTTTGCTTTTGTTTTAGTCTAGAAATGGGTGAATTTTCGGCATCCATGGGGAGTTGTTTTAACATGATTTTAAGCTAAACAATAAATTTAATTAAAAATCTTATAAATGAAAATTAATTTATTATTAACCTTAAGGATATAAATTAAAATTAAAGTTTAGACATGGATTAATGGAATAATAAATAAAAATTTTTGAAACGAAGAAAATGTTTAAATAAAATTTAAATAATGATAAAGGAAAAAATATATGTTTAAATTTTAGTTAAATTAATTAATTGTTTAAAGATTGTGGCTTTAATTGTAAGGAATAATTCTTAAATTCTTTTTAAAGTAGCGGCATACAAGTAACCGCACAAGTCGGCAAATGCTCTTATTTTATTCTGGATCCCAGTTAGGTTTTGAATCGATCTAGCTATTTCCGTCCGTTCGTCCGTTAGTCTCAAGAAAATATTAAACTAATAAAGTGATATAGAATTTATCTATATTTCAAAAGCTTAATTTTTGATTTTGGGTCCTGGTACCATTCTGAGTCGATCTAGCAATGTCCTCCGTCGGATTGAAGACAAACCTTTCAAGAAAATATTCATCTAACACAATTAACTAAAACGGATTTTAAAATCCAAACTTTTTCTTTACCGACCATCAAAAATATTGAGAAAGGTATAAAAATTATATTCTGACTCCCGGTTAGATCTTTCTGTATCCGGCAGTCGGTCTATTTGTCTGCTGAGAAAAGGATATAGCTTTATTACAAACTTTTTGTTGATATCTTTCAAATAAAAAAAGCTTTTACGACTACAAAATTTTTAAAAATTAAATCAAACATTACTCATTACATTTAACCTACTCGGTAAGATATAAAGTAATAATTGGTAAAAAGTATAACTAATGCTGTGACTTTGTCTTCAAGTTTAAATAACTTTAATATATTCCAACTCTTCTTTAATACCAGGTAAGTTTCTCTTGTTACCCAGTAATGCTAAGGTTTATTAATATTTTATAAGCTTTAAATCATCACAAAGTAACTTTTACAATATTTGCCATTAGGGCAATATCAAACACTACTCATTACTTTGCAGCCTAACAGGTAATAATATAAAGTAATAATTAAACTATAATTTAAACATAATTAAAGTTTGTCAACAGTAGGATCTCAATTATTCATAACGGTTGCGACCGGAAGCATTCTGGATAATCAATTTTTCCAGTTAATTGAGTAAACATTTTGTGTAGTATTTTTAAACATTTTAGTTATATAATTATATAGTCAAGGATCAATGTAGATTCGGAAACAAAAAATGGGCGTGGTCACCCACCTTACCACCCACTTCTGATCTAACGTAAAATTGGGAAAAGATTTGGTCAAGCCGAATATAACATTCTCACTTGTCTTTTTTTTTATTTATTTTTTTACTAACTTTATATTTTTTGCCTAACAATTTGCTTCACAACTTTAAAGCTATTGATCGCATCAAAAATAAATCATTTAAAGATATTGTAGTAAGTCGAGAAATATATTAAAAAACTAAAAATTTGTGAAAGTAAG
This sequence comes from Phormia regina, assembly GCA_001735545.1. Classification (NCBI taxonomy): domain Eukaryota; kingdom Metazoa; phylum Arthropoda; class Insecta; order Diptera; family Calliphoridae; genus Phormia; species Phormia regina. The sequence continues at coordinate 30,834 of MINK01171941.1, forward strand.
CGATTTTCACATAAAAAATAGATCTGTTGCTTAATTTAGTTATTATAACTCCGAAACTACTGAGACGATTGGAAAGCAATATATAAACGAATTTAAGGTTGTATAAATTTAAATCCTTCTAAGGTTATTTTAATAATATCGGGCTAACATTTTTTGAGTTATCATTATGTGGAGAAATGTATAGAAAAATTTATAATTTTACTTAAAAATTTGAGAAAAACTTCTCCATAGAATTTAAAATTTGGACCATATTTGTACTACTGGAACCGGAATATATTAAAATCCATTAGTGGTTTTCAAGATCTTTTTTTGAGGTTGACCTGTGTAATTAAATTTTAATATAGCAAAAATACAGTTTTATTTTACGTAGTTTCTTAAACAAAATACATGTGTTTGATTTTTAAAAAGCAATCGAGAAAAAATTATGTTTAGAAACCCTGATAATAGAGTTAATAACTCTTAATCGATACAAAAATAAAATTAAATGGATGGAAAAAATAAAACAATTACAAATTTTCTTTTCCGGATAAACGATGTTGCTGGTTAATCGAATTACGGCCCTACTGAATTAAAATTAAATTGTACATAAAATTACAATTTTTAAAATAAGTTAAACAGAAAAAAAAAAAAAAAAACTCAACTACATGCGTAACTAAACATTTT
>MINK01171942.1:0-29575 GCA_001735545.1 Phormia regina
AAGTTTAATATAAACAAATCATTTAAATTTGAAACCTTTTGATTGTTGAAGAAGGCGTACGATGACGACGACGACGACAACAATAACAACAACAACTACGACAGAAAGACATTGGTAACATATAGAGAAAAGGCTAAAAAGTGAGAACTACCACGGCTGTGTCAAACCAATGGCGCCATGTCAGTGAACATGAATATTTAATGATAATATTAACATTTTGGCAAAAAAAAAAAAAAAAAAATTTCGTGGGCGATGTTTAGTTTTACTTCTGACAATGTCTATACACAGTTAGAAGAGGAAGAAGAAGAAAAAAAAAAAAACTAGATTAACATTGACAACATAATTTGTAAAAGATACTTAAGGTATTAGTAAAGTTCTGCTATTAAGGCAACTAAATAATAGTTAAGAAAATAATTTTGAAAAATATTGATTCAAATAAATTGATAACTGCTACTGAAATTTATGCCCAATGAAATCTTTGATTGTCATGTAATGAGTTAATGGATCTTCACTACTTACACTTTAGAGGATTTACTCATTATTTTAATACAAAGATATTATTAAAAACTAATTTTTATTCTATACTAGATAAATGATTCCATTAATTTCAAAATATAACAGAAGTTATTTTTAACAAAATGAATAGTAACTAGTTACATTATCGGTTACAAATGAGTACTGAAATATGGAAAAATATTTATTTGCTCTTGAAATATATAATTTTTATAATTTCAAAAAATGGGTTAGAAGTAAGTAGTTACTTATCAACCGTCATGTAATGCAGGCAGTATGTTGTTATAATTGAGGAGTAACTTAGAAGTGCGTTCGAAAAAAATCTTAACACACGTTTTTCGGAAGTTATATTTATTTATTTTTTATACCCTACACTCCCATAGGTGCGCAATTCTAGAGATAATTTGATGAAATTTTTTTTTTTTTTTGCACAAGAACAAAGCCTTTTGATTTCACCTAACCCTCATACAAATGTTCTCCGGAAAAGTTTAAACACTCAAAATTACCTTAAAAATTTAAATATTTTAATGAAAATTAACACAAATAACTTTTATGTAAGCACAAATCCGTGTACCAAATTTCATAATTTACCATAGCTTCCATTTAAGATCCAATTTCGGGAATCACCAAAAAGTGCATAAATACATATGAATCTTAATTTCGACGTAATATTCTGTAATAGTATTTTTTATTTTTCACTTAATACAAGTTATAAGTCCATAATTGGCTTCTTCTCGAATTTTGGTACACATAGGCAATGGTGTAGGATATCATTTAATTGGGCTTGGCCGACTATATCTTCTTCTCCCGTTTTATATATGTTAGCTATTATTTTTAATGACAATCTTGTCGATTTGTTTTTAGTTTTATTTGTTTTTATTGGTTCTTCAATCAGAATCACGAGGATATGAACATTGATAACAAACCTGGTTCGGATAGAAAAAAAGGTCCACTTGATATTGGGAAATCCAGAAAATTTTAAGCACATAGAAGAGAACATCTGATAGAAAAGCAGCCTGGTTAGCTTTCACTTTTTGACGTAAAAAGTTAAAGCTAATGCGGAGTTGAAAACATATAAAAGTCAAAAGTTTCCGGACAAGAGTCCTGCAAAAGCGTAGAAGCCAAAAATTGAAATTAAATTTCAACAAAAATTCTTATTGCAGAATTTTCGCAGCTTACGGATCATAATGTTTATGTGGCTAATGTCAACAACATCCAGCTATCGCGAGATGATAAGGATATGGGCCTGGAAGATATGTGGTTCCAATACGACAGTTCCGGAACATGTCACGATAATCTCGTTTTAAACCGGATCTCTTTACTCTAGGGCATTGATAGACATAAAGAGAGGATGTACAAATGGATAGATTGGAAATGTATAGAACTGTAATTAAAAATGTTTATTTTCTTAAGATGTATGTTTCACGATTTATCAATTATTTAAAATTTTTTAATTTTTTGTTGATGTTCGTTCATGTTATGTGATAAGAGCGAGTCAGCCGTTTTTTCTATACTAAAAGGATAGGATTGAGTTTGTTATACCATGTATAACACGTCGCAATCATTATTTAAGATCCCATAAGATAAGTATTTTTTGGGTCCTGGTTAGTTCTGTTCGCATGTCTGTTGAAAGCGGGATAAGGCCAGAACTTAACACTCTAAGGAGACGGAGTTTGGTTTAAATATTTATCTTTTATGCGGTTGGTTTGGTACTGAAAGTCAAAAAAATCGGTTTATATATAAAAAGTTATGTGCAAAATACTAGAAACACAGGATATCCGTTGTAGCATAATTTCATACTTTTCAGTTGATATCTGTTAAACAAAAGCATGTATGATAACATAATTTTGTACACATACTTCTAGAGCTGATGTAAACTTGAAAACTAAAAATGGCTGTGGCTCGCCTTTTACGTAAAATTTGAAAAATTTTATATAATAATCGCATTAGTTCTTTTTGAAAATTAGTATTTTCATAAATCTTTGAAAAATACCATTTTTTGTGCATTGATTTAAACGAAATTTGTTTGGTTTATTTGCAAAAAATTTATTTCTATGATTAAGGAATAAAAATTTAGATTTTTAACATTTTAAAATTTTTATGAATTTTAGACAAAAAAAAACAAAAAATATATTAATTTTTTAAAAAATTGCGCTTTATTTCTCCATAACTGTTAGACTTATTAAAAAGTAGTGTAAGAATTACAATTTTTGTTAGGATTTTTTGATATTTTTTTTAACGAAATCACACCAGTAGTTTTCGATATATGCTTCAATATATGGTACTACTACATTCATTTTACAAATCGAAACAACTAGAGTACATTAAAAAAGTGGATTGAAGGTTTAGTACTTATTAATAGCTGGTATACGAATTTCCATGATATAGATTTTTCATTGTGTAACTCTTTGTAATATTAATTCTATTTAATTACAAATTTAGATTAATTACCAAAATTTCAGTTTATTCAATTTGGTAACAAACAAATGAATCATTAGTTCATTACAATGCCCCAAGGTTGCACATTACCGTTTCAATAATAAGAAGAAAAAAAAACTCAAGGAAATAAATTATAGAAAAAATAATGTCTGCAGAATAAAGAAACCATCAAATCATCATACATTGAGTCAGTCATAAAGTACTTTAAAGATCAAACCCAGCTTCTACAGTTGCTAAAATCGCTATTGTCCAATAATGACGTTTTGATCGAAGTCATTTATTCAACTCTATTGTTAAAGAACAAAATCCAACTAAAATACATACACACATATACATACATGTATATGTACATATAATTTATTTTCAACCTCATGCTGTCTCTCAACTTTGTTAAGTTTTCATCATAAAATCTGAAATGGATTTTCAAATTGTAAATATTTGTGCAACATACTCATATGTTATGTTGTTCTTGTTGTTTGGATTTACTTGATATTTTGATTGAAAGCTAAAATTTTCAAATATATTTTGTTTGATTTTTTCTTTCTACAACTTTAACTTTATTAAAGAAAATAAATTATTAGTGTGGGTTTTTTCATTTCAGCGTATTTGTCATTGTCTTGTGAATTTTTCTTAAAAGATTTTTTTCCCGATCATATGTGTTGGAGAGTTGGTTTCTTTTTCTATGTTTTCCTTATTATTGTCTGTTGTATAAAAATTTTAGTCAATTTTCTTGTTGATAATTTGAAAATTGTTTCAAATTGTTTTGTGATAATTTAAAATTGTTTAAGTTAGATTATTTGAGGAAGTAGACTAAAGAAGTGTATTGGTAAATATCATGAGTCAGTCATATTAATGGTTGACAGATTGCTGCTGATGTGTTTTGGAAAGAGATTAGTTTCAGTGTGGGTTTTAGTGATATAAAACTATTTATATTTAAAATTAAATAAATTGGACTTTCTTAACTCTCTACATATGTATTTCAAATTATAACATTCAGTGTCAATAATGAATCTGCTTTTAATGGGTTCAAATTATACATTTAATGTTCAAATATTAATAATTATCGATACCTAAAGGGGATCAAGTTGAAATCATTTCGTTATCAAATTTAATTAAATTTTTTAACCAGCTGTATCAAAAAATCAGTACCGTATAATACACTGATCGACAAAAAAAATGTGCTAAACTTGGAATTTACTTTTAGTTTGGTCTGGATTTTTTATGGGCGTGGCTTATATTTCCCCTATAATGAGGCCATTACTCTAGTATATTTACTCATAACGGTGTTTACGATTGACATAAGTGATACACCAAAAGATTCGTACTAAAAATATCTTCAAATCACCCCAACATATTTTTTTGTTAGTTTTGATGTTATTTTGACATAAATATCCAAAAAATCTTTTGCATGAAAAATTTTTTTGTTACTAAAATTTCTAAAAAAGTATCTGGAAAATCATGTTTCAGATATTTTAGGCATAATCTTTCCAATCACAAGGAACATTTTGGTCCCATTTTTAAACCATTGGGAACCAAAGAAAATTTAGTTCCCTGAGGAGATTTTAGGTTATAAAATTTTATAGGAAATAGATAGAGGAAATAACTTAGTCATATTTTATAACCAACATTTGGGGCTATAAAAATGTAGTACCATTCAAGTCTCTAACTTGACACACATAATCTTCAGAAATCTTTAAATTTGTAAAAATCAGGAATTTCACGATTAACCCCGATAATACCATGGAAAATTGAGGGGTAAAGAGAGGGTGTAGACGAGAAATTTGTATTCCATATAAAAGCCAAAAGAAAATAGATTTCAAAAATGGCAAATTTTATTTAATCGCTCTGACAGAAAATGCGCAGCTATCAAAAGTTTGCAAGAAAATACGTATTCCATTCTGCAGGTGTCTAATTATAGTCCACAAACTCTGCCCACAAATTACAAACTTGTTTAATATTTAATGTATATAGAAAAAAGTTATTTTGAAATAATTGTTGTAAATATTTAAAATTTTTCATCCAAAAAAATGTGCTTTTTACAGGATTTTGCTTCATAAGTCCTAAACCAAAATTGGCTCCAACGGGAAATTTTTCACAAATATATAGAGAATAGAATATATTATCAAGAGGTATATTTTTTAAGAATTTTATAATACCGGGTTTTGAGATATTCAACTCTAATCTTTAAATTATTGATTTTGACCTTTGAACTTTGAAAATATATAAATGTTTTACTTGTCTCTTTAAAGTCAATGTGTTTTTCAATTACATGAAATAAAAATAAGAATGGTGCAATATATATTCCAGAAGTTATATGAAATAAATTGTGATTACTTTCAGAAAAAAATAAACAGGTTTTTTATTTTTGAATCTTCATATTTTTGGACCTGGAAGAGTATTTGTTCAGAAAGCTTGTTATATGAGCAATACAGAAATTACATCTGTAGCGTAGTTATCAAATCTGAAAATGTCAGTTTAGTGTCCACTTTGATATGTTACCCCTTTGGTATACTGTAGTAGATTTGAATCGAATTTGTTTTCCTCAGTGTATACTTTTTTTATTTTATGCACAAATTTATTCTGCACTCAATTCTATCTACTTTTGGAAAACACATATCTCTTATCAATTAATTGGTATTTCCTTTTATATCTCTAATCAAAAATTATCTATTGTTCTGTCTCTCTAAACCAATTAACAACTGTAATAAAATTACAAAACAATAGTGTAATTTTATGCAAAAAAAAAATTAACTGATTTAAATAAATTTGTCAGACAATAAGTGTCAAAAAATTCTAATTGCACTTAAAATAAAAACAAAAACAATATAACAGTAGCACTATAACAGCGGTAACTTTTACATAAATTTATAACAAACGATTAAATTTAAATTTTTTTTATTGAAGTTTAATTCAATTCTAGTAAAGTTGTTACATACTTTTACGTAATAAAAAAATCGTAAACGAATATATTAACATTTACGTCACTTTTTAAGTGTAACGTTTATAGTTCTAGGTAATATTTTGAGTACCCTACACAAATGGCAATCAATATTAAAGTCCTCATAGTGAAAAGAGGAAAGATAAGTGATTCAAAGCAAGTGAGAGTTTCTTAGATCTAGTGACCGTTTATAGTTCCGCAATTTTATATGGAAGGCACCTGACACTTTTACATGGGGTTGTCATTGGAAGTGGCTAATTAGCACCTTGGGATAAGTCATAGAAGAGGTCACAGTGTTGGTCAAAGAAAATATATTGGTAGTCGATTAAATAGAGAATTTAAAGTGACATAGTTTGCCACTTCAATATTTTTCTATATAAAGAAGAATTAAATCAGCAAATCAATATGATTTAGATGAAAAAATCGAGTTTCTACTTTTCCGAATTAAAAAAAAAAAAATAAAAAAAAAATTGAAAAACTATAGATATTTTATCTTTAATATAACCTATGTTAGTAAAAATACCTTAACAAAATTTTTAGCAAATAAAGACTTTTTTTATACAAAATGATAAAGTGTGAAAAACTTTAAGATTTTTGTAAAAGAAATCCCATAATTCCTAAAAAAGCACCGAAACTCCCAAGTTATATATATATTTTTTTTTTCAAATATTCGTTTATAATATGCAAATTTTTCTGAAGTCCCATAAATTTTGATTGAAAGCTACATTATTACGTTGGCCGATTCGTGCTTTGGGATTTTAGAAAATATAAAGTAAAAACACAACTTTCACTTAAAATGGTTCAAATTCGACAGGTCGTGTAGCTTGAAAGGATCCGGTAAAGATATAGAATTTTTTTGTTCAAGGGATATATATAAAAAAAAAAACTGAACCAAGAACAAGCAAATAACTCAAAAACTATAAAAGATAAAAAGGACATGCAAGGAGGTCTTATCGGGGCCTTTAATAATATAAAAAAATATTTGAAATCAGATTGAAAGGTATCAAAAAAGAGGGGCCCTACTTTAAGTCTGTTGGGCTCCCTTTTCAAATTAATATAATACCTAATGCCTATACCAAATTTCTCGCGAATCCTACCAGCCGGTGAAAAGTTACAGATTTATTTCCAAAAATTTTCGATTCTGTCCTTTAATGCATGGATGGGGAGAATACAATGTGTTTGAACTTATATTTATAAAACTTAAAAATATTAATCTAATATCCACAATATTTACACTAATCAGTTATCTGTGTCGATCTAATGCTGTCCGTCTTTCAGTCCGTCTTATTAAACTTTGTAATGAAAATACAGCTCGCAATTTTAAACATAACTTAATAAAATATGGTAAACATGTTTTTTATAGGCCAAAACGAAGTCTATTGGAGCAGACTATGATCAGTCCATTATTTTGTCTCAAATGTCCTCCCGGAAACGGAAAGTTTAACAAGTATAAATCTTTTAAATATTTCAATATTTTACCAAAATTTGACACATATAAGTTTCATATAAGTCTAAATTTTATATGCCAAATATCGGGAAGATATATCCATAATCGACTATAGCTTCTTTGTTGAGCATATCAGTATCATGTTAATATTCGACACAAATAAATTTTATATAAATATTAAAAATTAATACTAAATTTACCAAGATTTACTTATAATTTACTATAGCTCCTATATATGGTCCACTTTCGGTAATCACTCAAAAGTTAACAAGTTCATATAAATGTATTCGTTCGTTTTATTTTATACTTTTATATCGATCCACAATCCATCCAGTCTAATAAAAAAGCGCTCCGCGAATTTTGATACCCTACAGTTGTGTAAGGCATCATGTGTTCGGGACTACTTACTATATCTTTCTTTATAATTAAAAAAATGGATTTTTATATGTTTTTATAAAAAGCGTCAAATTTCTATCATGGTAACAGTTTATTACGTGTAGACCATATACCTAATATTGTAGCGTTATGATATAATTATTAGAGCTTTAGCAAAGATATATATTCTTTCTTTTTTGGGACTTATTTTTCAAAAGAAGCACAATTCTTAATGAATTGCAGTAGATCCGCTAGCGTTTTATTAAATGTTATGATAGAAAAATTTCTCGTGTAGATCCTACGTTATTGTCGTATGTTGAATCTGATATTCATCGCAGGGAGTCATTATGATTTTGATATGAAAACACTAGAAGTATTTTAAATCCTTAATTATATTGTAATTTCTAGTTGTAGCGTTTTATTTTAATCGCTATTACTCGTTAAAACTTATTTTAATTATTTATATTTAGAAAAAATTAAAATCCTTTTTTGTGACTAATCGCATAACAATTATTTAAAAACAAAAACTTTTTTTAGTTTATTTTATTCTTTTTTTGTTCTTAACAAATGATTGAGTGAACAATCGATTGAACGTGTACGTAGATGGATGAATGGAAGTAAAACCATAAATACTGCCATGCATGCAATGTATGATTGATCTTAATTTTAAATTGATTTTTTTTTTTTTTTTTGTTTTAAGCTAAACTGACTTTTTAATTTTGATTATTTGAAAACACAAAAAAAATCGCATATAGGCTGAGAACGAAAATTTTCAACATCAATTTTTAAAGCAAAACAAATTAAAACTAAATATAAAAAATGTTTCTGAAATTTATAATAATATTTTATCAATAAAATAGAAAGGACTAAATTTTTAGTGTAAATTTATATTTTCTGGGTCCTGCTTAGATTGTAATTTGTAAGCAATATAGAGCTTGAACAGGACAACTGAGTGGGGTTCTGAAAATATAACCAAAATGTCCCTCAAATTGATAAAATTCATAAATAATATACAAAAGGACTAAATTTGTATTTTCTGGTTTTTGCTTATATTGTAAATCTAACTAAGTACGTCTGTCTGTATATCTATTTGTCTGTTGAAATCAAAATACAGCACGAACAGGACATCCTTAGGGCATTAAATTTGGCTCAAACATTTATCTTATATAAGGTTTGTTTGATATTGAAAATGGACAAAATCGATTTATAAAGAAAGAAGTTGTGGGATAAACACTAGAAACACATGCTGTTCATTGAAAAAGTTCATAAATAAAATAGAAAGAAATTTATATTTCGTAGGTTCTGATTATATTGTGAGTCATTCCAATTATGTCGGTCTATCTGTCGATCTATGTGTCTATTGAAATCAAAATACAGCACGAACAGGACATCCTTAGGGAACAAAATTTGACTCAAATATTTGTCTTCTATAAGGTTTGTTTGGTATTGAAAATGGACAATATCGGTTTATAAACAAAAGTGTTATGGGCAAAATACTGGAAACAGAGGGGATATATTGTGCATACTTTTGTGCTGATATTTCTTAAACCAAAGCATGTGTGACAAAGCAAAATATAAGCAAAAATATCTCTCAGATTGATATATAAAATAGAAGCGACTAAATTTTAATGATAAATTTTGTTTTTTCTGGGTCCTGGTTATATTCTTAGTCGATTTAGCTATGTCCGTCCGTCTGTCCGTGTATGTGTCTGTTGAAATCAAAATATGGCCCGAAAGAAACAATCTAGGGAAACAACATTTACCCCAAACATATATATTATAAAAGATTTGTTCGGTATTGAAAGTTGAGAAAATCGGTTTTAAAACAAAAAGGTTATGGAACACCCTGGGTGTCCATTATAGCTTAGTTTCATACTTTTCTAATATTGTTCATAAGTAAAACAAAAAGGATAAAATTTATATGGTAAATTTGTATTTTTTTTTTTTTTTTTTTGCTCCTGGTTAGACTCTTAATCGATCTATATCCATCCGTTTGTCCATCTATTAGTCTGTTGAATACAATACAACCTAAGGTGACAAAATTTGGCTCAAGCATTTATCTTCTAAAAGTTTTGGTTGATATTGAAAGTGGACAAAAAACAAAAAAGTTGTGTAAATGAGCATAGTCCTCCTACTATACCCGTAGCTCGTATATAGGGAGTGCGATTGAAAAAATCTTAACATATATCAAATTTAAAATCTTTGAAACGATTGTTCGTACAGTTTTCATTGTTTATGTTTTTTTTAATTGATAAGAAACTAAATATCATAAAAAATGATAAATTTTAATCTTCTAATCACTATTTATGAACTTCAGGTGACCCTTTAATTTGAGATTTGACAGTTGTTTTAGCCACTCTTTTGAAACAGACTGTCCATCTTCATTTAAAATCTTCAATATTTTAGAACACCTCCTTAGTCCTCTTCAATTATCATTTCACAAAAGTTCAATATCTCTTCACTGGTTTTCAGATACTGGTTCCAGAAAATTTAGAGAATTGACCTCTTTTGGTACAAAGACTATCTAATTGTTTTGGTCCCATCCAGAGCGCTCTTAAGTCGTAACATGGATGCCAAATCGAAGCAAAAAAATATGTAGACCCATTGTGAAAGGAAAAATATTTTTTTGCAACAGTCTTTGCTGTTTTTTCCGATATTTATTGAACTCAAACCAAGAATTCTTTGGGAATTTTTTTAGCTTTTGTGTCCTAAACTTATATTAACATAACTTCGGGAATCATCAATATAAAAATTTTAAACAGCAAGCTGCAAAAAATCTGTCAGTCCATACCTTTCGTCGAGTACTATGAAATTTGAAATTTTCGTGTTCTATTCTTGGCTTCTAATTTTTTTTTAGTATTCCATTCTGGAACATTTTGGACTTTATCAACTCCGCATTAGCTTTAACTTTTTTCAATCGCACTCCTTATAACATGAAACGTCGACGAAATTTGTCAAAAATAGTTTAAGGGTCGATATAAACTTGGAAACAAAAAAGGGAATTTCTCGCCCACCTCCCACATAACATAAAATTAGATTGTTGGGTATATAGATTCGGCCCTAGATCAATAAAACCTTCTCTTTTTTTTAATTTGTAAAATTTTCTTTGTGTCTAGTCTTTAAATGTATGTTTATCAATTTTTGACTTGTAATTATTTTGTTTATGTATGTTTTTTTTTTTTTTCGTTATAATTTTTTTATGTAACGGAAAACATTTCAAATCTTTTAAGACATTGATAAATACCATCCCACACCTTGGTCGTGGTCAAAAATAACATAATCGTAAAAAAATAAAAAATAAATTGAAATAAAACTACAAGTTAGAATTATTACAGACTTTAATAAAATATTGCACATTTTACTTTTTTTTTGTTTTTTGTTTTCTTTATTATTTTAAGTTTTATTGTATGTCCAAACATTGGGCACACACATTCATATTTATTATACAAAATTCGCATTTGACTTCAATTTCGACGACTCTTTTGTAGTGTAATAATGCTACAAATGCTACAAAGGCGGTCTCTTGTTCATTTTGTTAATTGATTCATTGATCTTGAAGGAGATATCAATTGGGCAGTTTTTGGTGTTGGTAAATAGTAGTTGTTCTGTGGTAAATGTTGGCTGGATGCTTGACGTTTGTATAGGGTACTGGTTAGTTGTTTGGATGACTGGGTCTTAGTGTGTCTAGATGTTCAAGTCAGTTAACTATTGCTGCTGTGTTGCCTGCTAGTGTTGCTGCTGCTGCTGCAGCGTCGCTTGCTGCTGTTATTTCTTTATTACTATTTAATTCTATACATTTTCTTGGTGTAATGTTTTTTATTTTTTTTTTTAATTTTTTTCTTTTTGCAAATTTTTTTTTCGATGTTTGTTTACGCTGTTGTTTACACGGACAGCTGGCGTATGGTGGCGGTATTTGTTTTTTAGTTTTTCTTTAAGGCGACTGTTACAACTCAAGTGTTGCCACTCAAAAAGACATTTTTTTCTAATTTTATACAAAAAATATATTTCTTGACTTTGTCCGTCTATCCGTTCGTCTGTCTGTCTCCCTATCTGGTCTAAGTAAAGAATAGAAAATATTGTATTGTTATTTTTAAAATTGCACGCCCATGTTTTTTGTTTTGTTTTTTTTTCTATTTTATATACGATTTGTTGTTATTGCTGTTGTTTTGTTCATTCGAGATAGTAGAATGAAACATTGCAACGACTGCTGCTGGTCATTTGTATCAATAGACAAAAATTCTGTACAATTTAGTTTTATCAAAATGAAAAATAAAAAATATTTTGTTGTAATTTTCCAAATTGACATGTATTTTAACTACTACCCAGAGATTTGTGGTCACAAATGAATGCATAAGATATATGTTTTAATTAAATACAAGTGTTTAATAATACCTTTTTATTTGCAAACTGATATATTTTTTTCTTTTTTTTTGTCTTTTGTATGAGTTTTTTTTTTCTTCTAATTGATTGGACGGAAGTTATGAAAATAATCACTTAACTAGAGTAAAGTTTTTTTCTGAATAAATAAAGTTTAATTATTTTGTAATAATTTAAATAATTCTGTTATGTTAACAAATGTAAATTTCAAAAACAAAAAAAAAACTTTTCAACACCTGAAGTGTTTTGTTACTTAATAATAATTTGATTCCATTCTAATTTTTAAACTAAAAAAATAATAAAATTAATTAAATAAATAATATATAAAATTTGTTTACTATTTTAAAACTTATTAAACTTTAACTCAGAAAAAAGGTATCAATCACCAAATTAATTAATTCAATTAAAAATTGTTCAAATTAGAGATACAGGCAAATATTTAACACAAACTATTCATTAAAAAAATAATCGAATAAGTGTCTGTTACTATTAAGAACTTTGGCTTTTAGGGGGGCATGCGGGGAGAAATGTTATGCACTATAAAAAGTGCATCACATTAGTAAAATTATAAAATTAAAAACTTGGAAACGGTTGTTAGATAGATTTTTTTATTGTTTTTTAGTTAAATTTATAATATACTACAGATCATAGAAAAATATAATTTTATACTTCTAATCATTATTTATGAACTTTTTCTGTTGACCCTTTTCGTTTGAGATTTAATAGTTGTTTCAGTTAATTCTTTGAAGTCTGTTCATCTCCTTTCAAAATCTTCAATATTTTGGGACACCTCTTTGGTACTTATTAATTCTTATTTCCAAAAAGTCCAATATTTCTTTACTGGTCTTAGTTTCAGATAATTTAAATAGTTGACTTTTTTGGCACAAAAACTATGTAATTGTTTTGGTACCACTCCAGAGCATTCTTAAGAAGTAACATGATGCCAAATCGGAGCTAAAATATAAGACCCTTTGTGTGCTCCCTTTTAAAAGCAAAAATATTTTATTTGCAAGCGCTTTTTGTTGTATATTTCGGTATTTATACAGACCACTATAACAAATGATCTGCTTCTTTTGCCACAACTGCATAAATTTTGTTAAACTAGGAATTCGTTATGAAATTTCGGAAACTTTTCATTCCTTAACAATTTTTGGCCAGAAAGCCATTTAATTTTATTTTCCGTGCCCCATTCGTGGCTTATAAATTTTGTTGCAAAATTCCAGTTTGAAACATTTTCGACTCTATATATTTTCAACTCCATATTACCATTAACCTTCACAGCAAATACCCTGAGTACTGAGCTAAGTCGAGGTTTACACACAGAAATTTTTCTTGCCGCAATTCTGACTTTGTAGACGAGAGAAGTGAAGAGAATGTAAAAGTTTAGTATTTTCTTCTCCTCTCTCTCCTATAAACTTAGAATTGCAGCAAAATTGCTGTGTGTGAACACGGTCTAACAGTGATGCTGCTTTTCTACCAGATGTGTTTGGAATTATTTTCAATATTCTTTAAATTTTCATGGACTTCAAAATATCATGAAGACCTACTTTCTCCTTTTTCCTATCAATGGTCGAATTCTTCTGATAATATTTAATATCATTAGAACCAGTTTGACAGTAGTTCTTTGGCCAATTATTTCTAGGACCAATTGTTTAATAAATTATAGCACGTAAATTATTTTCGTCACTCGTTTTGATCAAACTCGAAGCAAATAAACATGTTTGTCATTAAAAATAATAACTAACATATTTTTCAAAGATAACTAGACTTGTTTCGAAAAAAAGTTGTGAGGCATATTAGGAAGTCATTACTTAGATGTCTTTATAAAAAATCATTACTTTGAAGCTGTTCAATAACTCATTAATACACGCCCAGAGAAAAATCGAACATATTCGTGTTGATAACGATATCATACACTATAAATAGTGAAGTTGCCCCCTGTGTGTTCAAATTCAACTCATTCAACTCTGCGTATTCAAATCATTAAAGAATATTGATACCAATTGGTATCAAGATTACACCACTTCTGTATCGAGTTCTTATTTTTATATTTCATTTACTTAAAATTTGTTAACAAATGATATCATGAAGCCAATACCTTAAGTTGACAATGCGATCGATTTTTTCCCCTAGTGTAGAAACTATTATATCACTTTTATAATTTAAATGAAAAGATTGATAAAAAAATTAACATTTCCAAAAGTCTGATATCAATTAATTAATTAATTACATATCAAGTTAAAAGTAAGTAGTTACTAATGTACTTTCATGTAATGCAGACACTATGTTACTATCATTGAAAAGCAACTTTATCACACTGTTGTTCCAAAACACTTTTTTGGAAATAATTCAGTAACTTAAGGACCGTTAGAAGTACAGGCCTCTAGCGGTCAGGGAGAAGTGGGTGGCTTTCCTAAGTTGCCCATCTCGGGTGTCATTTTTTTCATTTATGATATGACAGAAAAGAAAGTTTATATATAGATATTCCTTGTAAATCTCTACCAATATACAGTTAGGGGCAAAACTATTTGTTTTTCGTATTTCGTATACCTTCAATAGTTTATAAAGAATTTAAAATTGTCGTATGCAGTATTATATATAAATATATATAATCCATTAAAAATGTATTTGAATGAAATCTATCTTACAACTTTTATTTTTAATTTTGCTTTTAAAATAATTGCCAAATTCTGAGTTTTTTGCAGAAGAGTATAGGAAAAGGTAAGGCTTAATTTTTACATTTTTCATTAAACTAAATTTTATATTTCAATTTGATTTTTTTAAAAACTATAAAATAAATCTTAAAACATTCAATCAACACTCATACACTGCCTTTTGATAAATTTAAATTATTTAAACCAATAATTTTTTTTTTAATTTCCTTTGATAAAAAAAATGCCGAAATTTTAATTTTTTTTAATGCTTAAATAAATCTTCTCATTTCTCAGCAGATTAAAATCATTAAGATGATCGTTTAAGAAACATTTTAAGCTTTAAGCCCCATACCAAAAAACACCTTCTTTTCTTAAATGTGTTTTTTTTCCTCTTCTTCTTGTTAAATGTGACCATTTTATGTATGATATGTATGTTGTTAGCCAAATTGCTGCTTAAAGAGAAAGTATTTTAGAGCGGAAAAAAAATATCTCATTAAAAATTTTATAATAAAACCAATATATAATTTAACAAATTCACCATGAAAATTGAATTACATTATCTGTTTTAGCGTATTGAAAAGAAAACGATTTAAAGTTAAGCCAAAAAATAAAATTAATAAAGAGATTAACAACAAATCACAAATTTTTTCATTTTTGCTTTAAAAGAAAAAAGAAAAAAAAAGTAATAAAAACATTTTAAAAAGTTAAGAATAGTATTTTATTATTAAAAATATCCAAAAAGATTTTATCATGGATGAAATTACCTAAAAAAAAATATTATGTAAAGATGGAAATATATGTTGATTGGTGCAGGTGCCATCTTGGGCTTATTGGATTAAAAAGCGGAAATTTAAAAGTGAAAAAGGCTATAAGAAGTACAATAAAGATTAGTCATGAAAGACAAAAAGTGATACATCTACATTATTGAAATTATTAGAATGTACAGTGTTTTTGTTAATAATTGAATTTTTTCTTTCGATTCAATTTATGTAATTTTTTCAAGATTTTTAAAGTAAATTTTAGCCCACCTTACAGTGAAAGTTTCTAAGAAGTCCCCCAAAAATAGTTTTTGTCCCATTCCGTAGATTTTTGATTGAAAACGTTTTAAAAACATT
Source organism: Phormia regina (assembly GCA_001735545.1). NCBI lineage: Eukaryota > Metazoa > Arthropoda > Insecta > Diptera > Calliphoridae > Phormia > Phormia regina. Next base: position 15,859 of record MINK01171942.1, read on the forward strand.
TTTATTGATTCTTTTGAACTGCATGTGTCTTGTTTTTCCGATTCGTGTGTCAAAACTTTCTATGGATAAAATTGGGTCATAAATTGGGAAGGTAGTCTGTATCCTTGAATAACTTTTAGTTATTGGGCTTGTTTTATCATATTTTAAAGTTATCTTAAAGTTTAAAGAAAAATTTTATTTTTATGAGATAAATAAATAGTGTATATTACCTTGTGTCGACAAAAAATAAAAAATCGACAAAAAGTCGTTGCTTTTTGTTTTTTTTTTTAATATTCCAACAATTAGGTTTATTTTTGGCATACGATAAATGAGTGATCTTGATATCGTTATAAATAAAATTCAAAAATTGCTAAGCTTAAAGAAAAATATATAAATTTTTTTTTTTTTTTTTTAAATATATTATTTTTATTTGAAATAATTTTCTATTACTGGTGATTCCCGCTGAAGAGTGTATCATAAAATAAACATGTTCGCTTATGATAAGAGCTAAAAAGTCTATTTTATCGTTTAATTAGTGAAGAGTATTTGATTCATAGCGAGTCACGGAGAATGAATCGAAATGCGACTGGCGTATGTATGGAGTCATCATTATGGGTACTTGTAATTGAATAACAATCGCCAGAAATCTTCATTTACCGAGAGAGCGTGATCAATGAGCAAAGTTGTCTGTCGTTTAATTTGCGCTTTAAACAGATGTTCAAAAACGTATGAAACTACATGCATTTTTCTGATAAATGGAAAAAAAGTTGATATTTCGAGTGCTCTCATTAAAACAATTATTTCTGACCGAAAAAAAATCGGCTAATCATGAACCAAGTGAACATAGTATCACGATAAATACTATGTGGGACTACATGACTTTTCGTTTGTTGAATGCCACATATGTAAAAATGACGCCTAAACACGTTAAGGCCTGTTAGTAGTAGGTCAATGGTATACCCAAAAATGTGACAAAAATCCACGATAATTGGTTAGTGGATCAACCGAAAATTAAAAGTGTGGTGGAGGATTGTTTGATGCCATGAGACATTACATAATGACAGTTGGTGCGTTTTCGAATTATTGAATGATCACGGTTGGGGTTTAAAGAAAAAGTTTTTTTACTCTCAAAATGACCATAAAACGTAAACGCTGTGACAACTCAACCATAAGTATTGTTTGGAGGTTCGCGAATTAAGTTTTTGTTCGGCGCTTTTGTAAACCTGGAGATGAAACATAGGATTCGAATTACTGGATGTTTCTCAGCGGTGAACTTGGTGAAAGGAAATGTAAAGTTTTGTACGTTTTTTTTTTTTTGGTGACACGGGGATAATCCGCACAACTGGATTACCTTCAAAAGGGGAAACAACAAATTTAATGGCAAAATATTATGCCAACACTTAAAAGACCTAATTTTAAATTGAAGATTTAAAAGAAAATTCCAATTATGGGCCAAAGAAAAAAATTTAATTTTTACCAAAAGTTTATGCACAGGGTGCACCACGCGATGCAGTCATGTCTCAATGGAAACTTCTATGAATTTAGGCCACGAATTAGGTACCTCAATCGGTTCCATAATTCTTCCTGATTTAGAACCCCAAGTGGACTAGCTCCTATTTGCAAACCTATAAGACAATGGCTCGGTTGGAAAGAGAGTTCAGCACCAAACGATGAAAATTATTGAACACTAACAAATGCCTATTTTATTTTTGAATACGAAAACTGGAAAAGAAATGGTTGGACTATAATATAATTTTGTTTTGCATAAAAAACTGTGTTTTCATTTAGAAACTCTTATATTTACTTAATCCGCCCTTCTATGATTTAAAAGGTTAATAAATATTTTTTCATTTCAAACAAAAAACATTTTTACTGTTGTTGATTATTCCTATTTTAGTTTTGGAAGAATATTTGCGTGTAACCCCCCATTTTTTTATCTTTTGTCTTTTTAAAGTTTTTTTTAAAACTTAGGGGCTTATGATTGGTCCCAAAAATTTAGAAAAAATTATTGTTTTTATGCTGAAAAGATTACGTTTTTATGAAGAATTTTGAATTTTTTTGTGCAAAAATTACGTTTTGTTGTAAAATTAGAATTTTTTTGTGCAAAATTAAGATTTCTAAATGAAATATATGATTTTATGTCAAAAAAATTTATTTTTGATTAAAAAGTTAAAATTTTTTGTGAAAATGTAAATTTTTTGTGAAATAATTAGGTTCTATTAGTTAAAAAAAATAGATTTTTAGTGAAAAACTAGGATATTTTGAAGAAAAAATGAATTTTTTTGTTAACAATATTTTAAGTGAAGTCTTAACTAATTTAATACACAAATTTATAGCCCCCTAAATATTTTCTTGTTTAACTTTTACCTTTTTTTAAAAAAAAGTAGTGTGCGTTTATAGGAATATGCTTCAGTGTATAATAAAAACTTCTTTGGAAGAAGCATTTCTTCAAAAAAAAAAAAATTATAGAATATTTTTTTTTTGTTAAAGCTTCTTCTAAAGCTATGATCAGAGTAAAAAAGTATATAACTAAAATGTTACCACTACATAAAAAATTTTAACTTCTCCATTTTAGTGACAAAATATTTTTCATTTAACATTAATTATAACTAACATTTTATCGATTCTTTGCAAGATCAAATAATATTTTTTTTTTAAACTAGTGGCAAATTTGGTCAAATATTTGATAAATGTGAACATAGCTTAAATAACAAACCTTCTTAGCTATGAATATTCAAAATTTCTTAATAAAATTTAAATCCATTATCGATTTAATTAATTTATTATTTATTTACCACAATGTAAAGCTCTTATTAAACTTTTATAAAACAATTATTACAAATAATTTATTTCAAATGAATTTAATTTATTTTTAGAATCTCAGCTGTAAAGGCATTTAATTAGTCAACCGCAAATTGCAGTAATTTTAAAATTGCCAATAAATATTTCCAAGAAAATATAATTCTTCTATAATATTAAGAGGTAAGTTGATTTTATTAATATATTTTTTATAAATTATTTTTAAATTTCTTAATTTAGAATTTTTTATTTAAATACTAAATCATTTATAAATATTGCCAAATCTTCTAAATATTTGCTATGTATATTAAAGTTTAAAACAAAAAAAACTAAAACTAATTATATACAATAAAAAGTTGTGCATTATAAAGCGAAAGGCTATGAATGCACTCATCCATACCCCACTTTCGAAAGTTTGCATTTTTTTTAATGGTGTAAAAAAACATCAAGTTATTGTTTCATCTTTGTAGAGCTGTAGGGTGTAAGTATGAAAACAATGAAATGCAGGTGTGGCCTTTTAATACTCAATCTGAAATTCAAATCAGCCAAAAAATGAATAATAAAAAAACCGCCAAAAAAAGATACATAAAAATTACTTTTTTTTATATTGAAAATATAAAAAGAATGGTTTTGCTGGAAGTCTTATGTTCTGCTGATTTTTTTTTTCTTAAAAGAATATCATCATCTTCATCATACAACCCAAATAACTACCATTAAGATTTAGCTGCAAAAAAATACAACCCAAAAGTACCACACACACACACTTTAAATATAGAATATATTTGTATCTTCTTTAGCAACTGAAGAGTTAAAAAAAATTCAAATTTTACTTGTTGTACCAAATCTCACTAAATAAAGCGATTTGAGTTTTTATTTCATTTTACTTTTTGGTTTTCTCTGTTTCATTTTGGTTTCGTTTGTTTTGGTTTCTTAAAGGCTTCAGTATTTATGGCCAAATACTTATGTATATCAAAAGCAAACGATCTTGCCAGGAGTTCTTTAAACATTATATTTTTTTTTTTTTGCTTATTTTGAAAAGAATGATGACTAATACTTTACTGCTGCTCGCTCACCACCTCTACCAAACAACCACCATGACCCCCACAATAACAAAATATCAAAAAAAAACATCCTGTGAGAGAATATTTTTATGTGTGCAAGTGTGTTTAACTAAAAATTTTTTTCTTGTTTTTTTTTTTTTTTCTTCTCGGCTGTGCTTTAGTATTAGTCGTTGCACGTGCATCTTTGAGGCAACTTAAATACAAAACAACAACAACACAAACAAAATGTTTTATTTTGAGTAGATGTGTTTTGTTGTTAAAAATGATTTTCTTAAGGTTGTTTTTAATATTTTTGTCTTTTAGCAGTGCTGTTAAGGTATGGATTCTTTAATAGAAATATTTTGCGGTTAAAAAAAGGATTCGAATATTTTAATATTAATAGCTGCTATGGAATATAAATATTTGGAGCGTTAAGCAGATATTTGTTTACCTATACATTCTAGTGTGTGTAATTAACCAATGCACAGTGGGACCAAAAACAAAATAAATGGTAATATGTCTGGAACTTTGAAACCATTGAACCGCTATAGATGGAACATCGATAGAGGAGATCTTAGTCTTTCAGATTATTGTAGGACTTTGTCTGTAGCTACAATACGGACGACGCTACAGTGTGCCAAAGTTGAACACCTCGAGGTTAAAAAACATATCGGGGCTTATAACTTTTACAAATATTAACCGATTTTAAATATTTTTACATTTTTGAATTCTCCCAAAAAAACATACTTATCTCTTATGGTTCAAAAAATAAAATTCTCATATTTTGTCTTGATTTTTTTTTTTGCGATTTTACCCTATAACTTTAAAAATAAAACTTTTAAAAATTTTTAAAAATATGTCAAAGCTGAAATTCAAAGAAAGAAAGAAAGAAACTTGAACACTTAATTACATATGTTATCTAAACACACAAAAAATTGAATAGCTACGCCTCTTTATTTGAAGCAAGTTTTTCCCGAACAGAAATTTTGGGTATTTCAGAGTAAAATACAACTAGTTCCAGAACTCATGAAAATAGCCTGTACTTGCTCTACTTTGGCGTTACGACCAATGATTTTTGTTTGAAATTGTTACCTCTAGAACTAGTTCTGCGGAAGTATTAGCTAACCAGCACACATTCTATAGAACGGTCCTAGAACTAGTACTTTCATAAATTATATTTGTTGGAAATTGTCACATTCAGAACTAGTGCTATAGAAGCGTTGAGGAACGGTTTCAGAACCAGTTTTTTATTTTTTATTCTAACGAGCTATTTCTAAAGTCCACTTTTTTATTCAATATAAATTCTGTATATTCAATTTAATTCTGTAAATACTTTTTCTAATTCTTGGAATTTGTGAAATTTTTTGTGCAAGTTTTTTAAACAGTTCTAGGAAGTCATTCGAGAACCAGAAGCAATGTAGAAGTCATACGGAATAAGTTCTTAAACACTAGTTCTCTAAAACATTATTTAATACAAATTTAGAACTAAAATAAGTTCTACTCCCCAGCAAAAAGTTGGCTTCCAATTTTAAAAGCAACAGCTTACTGTATGCATTATATTGTTCTGAAGATGTTCTAAAAGAATCTAGAACTAATGATTTTTAGAATAGTTTTAATACTTTTCTTGGGTAAATATCGAAAACGTTCGTTTTTTTGATAAAATTTAAGGAAAACACTTAGTTTGATATTTATTTTTTTATACATAATTCGATTTCTAACAAGTAATACTTAATTCCAACGATAACCAAATACGTTACATAAATACCTTACATAATCGTCAAGCAATTTGCACATTTTTCTATATTTTCTATGGTAGCATTTGATGCTGCAGCATTTACAATTTACATAAGTACATCACAGTTTTAACGTGTTTTCCGAATATTTCTTGTTACTTTTTGAAGGAAAATATATTTCAATAAAACTTCACCAAAGTTNNNGAAGACGTTTTTCATATTGTTTTCGGTTACAAGACAAGTTATTTAGTAGGTGAAGTTTTTGCTGGGTCCATGGTGTAGAATTCGTTGTGATACCACTAGTTCTGAAGATGTTCTAAAATAATCTAAAACTAATGATTTTAGAATATGTTCTAATACTTTTCTTGGGTAGATATCAAAAATGTTCGTTTTTTGATCAATTTAAGGAAAACACTTAGTTTGAATATTTTATTTTTTATATATTACGATTTCTCAAGTAATAGCCTTTCCAACGATATCAAATACTTACAAAAATACTTTACATAATCGTTTAAAAACTAAATGAAACTTCAGCAAAATTTGCAAATTTTCTATCATTTCTATGGTAAATGTGTGCTGCAGCATTTCATTACATAAGTACACAGCAGTTTTAACGTGTTTTCCTGAATAATTCTGTTTAACTTTTGAACGGATAAATATATTTCAATAAAACTTCACAAAGTTATTACTGTCCAACGAAATGGGTAACCTTGGATAGGCATCAGTTATAGACGATTTAACTTCAACAAGAAAGTTTTTAGAAACAATAAATACAGATTTGGAAACATTATATCTCATCATCAGGGAACTCTCGAAGTGTTTTCAAGGAAATACAAATTTCTCCAATTATTTTCTTATGTTCCCAGAAGAAGTTTATGGTCCAAGTATATTTTGTACCGATTTATTAGAATTAAAACTTCAATTCTTGGTAAAATTTGTTGATGATGTTCCGTTTCCGAAGAATTTTTTTTGCACTATATTTTCTCTAATTCTGGCGCGGATCCAGCTCAAGCTTTTGGGAGAGGAAAATATAATGATTTTCACAACTATTTCCATAAATTTAATGATACAAATTTTTCATTTAGAGTTTTCATTTTGGGGAGGGAAATTTCCCTTTTTCCTTCCCCGTGGATCCGCGCCTGCTCCAATTGATTTCAAGTTCTGCCATTTTATTAAAATTTAAATTATTTTACTATAGTGATTTATTTCGGTACTTATCTTTTATTGGGACCATCGATGTTACCCATTCCTTTAAGTTCTAAATTCATAGATCCTATTTGATATTAATAGTTCTCAGAATTGAAGATCGAAAGTATTTCTTATCTTTTTTCAGCTTTATCAAGATTCAAAAAAAGGAGAATTTCATACAAATTTTACGAAAAAAAAAAAACATTTTGAAAAAAAATATGACCCTATTTTTCGGTCCACATTGAAAAAGGACTACTTACGTTTGAGACAATGTACCGTTATGGGGATAATGCTAAAGGATATTATTTTCTATATGTTATAACTAAATATATTCGCAATGATTTGCTATCAAAAGTTTTACTGTGTTTCATAAAATTTTGTAGAAAATTTAAAAAAAAAATCAAAATATTTATTTTAAATTCCTATGACTTCATTCCTTTCCATTACTGGTTAGTGGGCTTAATTCTACTAAGTATTTTGGCTCCTTGTGCTGGCTTTGTGTGTTTGTATGATTGAAAATTTTACCTCATTGATGATGATCACGATGGTACTGTTGTTGTTGTTATTCTTAATACGTTCGATGCTAATACTGACGATATGATGACGACAACAACAACGAAACGATAGTGTTGAACACTTGTGTGTAGAATGAATGGACTTAGTTTGCCTGCTTGAAGATGTTTTGCATTTGTTAAGTTATTTTTGGGTTTTTTGCTGTTACTATTGTTATTGTTGATGTTGTTGTTGTTGCTGTCGTTGTTTTGTTGAAGATGATGATTGTAGAGTTTTTTTGTTGTTTAATGCTGCCGGTGGTGTCTTATTTGAAGAATCAATTCTTAGAATTTGTTTTCTTTACTTCTTTTTCGCTTGATGAGAACCTTAAATCTTTTTTGGTAAAATAATTTTATTTTGTTTTTTTTTTTTTATTAAAACAAATGTGCGTTTAGAAATTTGATAGAGTTGGGACAAATATTTTAAAAAAAATTGAGTTGACCTTCAAGAAAACTAAAAGAACTAACAACGCATTTTATAAAGAAACTTTTAAAAATTGTATTTATTAAAGATTGAGCTACAACTCTTCTTGTTAAAATCTAGATTTAAATTCAAAACATTTTCTAAGTAAAAATTTAAAACTTTTGTTTACCTCATTAAATACATTTTAGGCTTAATAATACTGTAGTTTAATAATTTTCAGAAACTTTTGATGATCTCATTTAGAAGATTATCATCATAAGTATATAATAACAATATTTTGTTTGGTACAAATGATTATGGAAGGAGAAGTAAAAAGATGAAAGATGATTTGATTTAAAGAAATTATTTTTTTTTTTTATAGACCTCCCAAGTTAGAATAATATAATCTGAAGCTAAAAAAAACCTTTTTTATAATTTAGTTTTTTTTTTAATAATGTATTAAAAAGCTTCATACATAAATATGTATGAATATACACAATTACTTCTCTAAGAAGCAACTTAAGACGGAAGCAAAATCCGTTGCAAACAAAACACTAACTGACTTAATAATAAAATGCTTCCGTTCATAAAACTATAAAAAAAAAAAACTAAATTTAAATGAATGAATGTTATACAAATGATGGTGAAATGGAAATGAATACATAAAAAAAAATATTTTTACACAGAAAAGAAATCTTAAGGTTTAAAATACAAATAAATATAAAATAAAATGTAACAAAACTACTTAAGGTGCGTTTTAATTTACACCATGTTGTATGAATGAAAGAAAAAAGTTACAATTTTGTCACAAAAGCCATGTTTGAGAAATAATAATGAGAAGAAAATTATAATAAAAAAACGAGTGAAAAGCAGGGATGGACAAACAAGAGTCAGTTTAATTTAATCCCACATCATACTTAATTCAAACCCATATTCCTCATAGTTTAAACCAATGGTAGGTACCCGTAGCACTCAAGGACAGAGTGTATTCGCTCTTTTCGAAATAACTAGATAAATCGCAATACAAAAATCTCATAAAAAAAAAAAATATTTCAGATCGATACAGATCGATACAGATCGAGATACAGATTTGTATGTCCTCTTTTTGTTCCTATCAATGATTTAAACCCATAAAAAACTCGACAACAAACATGTATAAGACGATACCTTTTAGTGACAATAGTGAATTTTAATAAATTTATTAGAGGATTTTAATTTGAGAACATCTACAAAATTTATTTAATTCTATCTGAAAATTTTTTTTAATCCATTATAAGTTTTATGGTTACATATATTAATTTAAACAAATTGGTTACAAATATGAACATACAAGACTTGAAACTAATAGAGAGCAAAATTTTAGGGTCATAGGTCGGAATAAACGAAATTAAATAGATAAATTTCAAATAATTTTTAATGACTATTTTTGAGGAGCTCAATTTTCTAGCTGGTCTTTAGGCAGGTGTTGTATTCGATCATTTATAGCTTTATAGTTTAAATAAAAATTCACTTTTTCGATTTTTTTTTAATTTTTAAATAATCAACTTTTGGATTTTTTCTATTTTAAATAGTAGATTTTTCAACATTTTCAAATTTTGGAATAGTCGAATTTTCAACTTTTCCCAACTATTTTCGACTTTTAGACTATTATCCACTTTGTTAGATTTTTTCCCGGTTATGAGCTCAAACACAACCAAGCGAATTATTTATTTTTTTTATACGAAGATTTAGAAACTAAAACAACACCGTGGAGTCCGCTAAAAATTAAAATTTATTTTTTCAATGGATTCTCATTTTATTACTTTTCTTCTCTGTCGGTGTTGCCGTTGTTGCATGGAATTTATGAGAGGAAGAAGAATATTTTTTTATACATGACTTTTCGATTTTGTCCGACTATTTTCAACTATTTTCGACTATCTGGCAACAATTTTCAAACCAAAAAGTCGATTGTTGAAATAATCGAAAGTCGATTTAATAAATCGTAAATGATTCTATTTATTTACTTTTTCTATTTTTAACCTTTGACCTGCTTATTTTAAATGTTATTGTTGTGCCATTTTTCTAAAAAAAATATATTTCTCGACGTACATTTTACTATTATCGAATTTGTTCGGCTATCTGGCAACAAGAAAGATGATTTTTCGACAATTTGGAAACCAAAAAGACGATTTTGACTTTTTTCAAGAAGAAGTCGATTTGATAAACCCTGAGTTATCTCGGAAATAATTAAAAAAGTTGACCACTTTCAAAAATTTCTTCTCCTACCTCTAGACCAAATTGTGTTCCTATAAAATTATTATTTTTCTAATTTTGACCTTTGACTTCCGTATTTTAAATTTTATCATTGTCTCATTTTTCTACGAAAATTTTTTGGAATAAAATCAAATATTTTTTTTAAATTTTCTAATTCAAAATAATATAACTTTTTATTTAAACCACATAGGTATATGATCCATGTTTAGAATTTTGTATAGATTCTTGAGAATATTTTATAAAAATTTTAGGACTCAAATTGCGCCCAATAAGTTAAAAATTCTAAATAAAACATGTCCAAAAATGAGTCAAAATTTTACTTTGGTCCAAATATCTCTAAAAGTAAAAGGGACAAACCGTACATGTAAGCGTATTTTTTGTCGACTGTTAAAAATTTCATACCCGAGGTGACCAACTTTTGAGGTCCACTCCCTGACCTCCAGACTCGTTAAGAACCTGTGCTCTCTCAAATTAATTGAAATGCACCTCAGGATTGTTCATGAAAAATTACATTCAAATACATCCAGCAGCAAATTCAAACACAAAAAAAAAAATCATTTTGGGGACCACTGTTAGGCCTTTGATTTTAAGCGAATCAGTCAGTGATTGAGTCAAATTAAAATACACTAAAATACGGAAGGAAATCTTAGTAAAAAGTTCTATTGTAATAATATTTCACCTAATTCCGGCATTTACTTAATTAAATATTGCCCTCCTCTGTAAGTCAGACTTACATTGTTAAACTTTCAGTTTTTTTTTTTCATTCGTCTTTTTATTTTCATCACTTTAAATACTTTAAGAAAATCTATTCTACGGTCGTTATACATGTCTTTTGTATTAAACAAGATGAAATGTTGGTTTAATCTGCTCAGCTGCACCTACTTTAACATGCATTTGTTTCTGATTTAGTTTTTTTTTTTTTTTTTCTTCTTTTTATATTTTATATAATAAAAAGAAATGTTTTTAATAATAATAAAAAAAACAAGGCAAAACAATATGAAAAAAAAAATCAGAAGAAAGAAAAAAATTAAAAGAAGAACCGCATCGACACCACCAACAACATTTAGCCAGGCAGCCAGCAAACATCAACCATGATGTGGATTGTGATGATGATGATGATGACGACAATGATGTTTTATCGACACAACCACACCAATGAACACCTGAAAGGAAATGCTTTTTTTTTTCAGTTGTTGTTTTTGTTACAAAATATATTTGTATGTACTTATGTACACTATATGATGGAATGTTAAGCCATTGACATTGTTTCTTAACATGAATTTAAAATATTGTGTTGTTTCTTTTCTTTTTAATAAAATATTTTATACACAAAACAAATCATAAAATATTCATTCCACTATATATGTATATTTATATGAAAACAAATATTTTTCTATTTTATTAATGAAACAGAAATAAAACAAAAATTAAAAAAAGAATTTCTTAGAAATTAAAACATCAAACACAAACTAGCGATTTATTTCCCTGAAAATTGTCTTTATATCCTTTTTTTTCCTTTAAATTCACATTTTAATGTTGTAATTTCCTTTTTTTCATTTTATTGTTTTGTTTGTCCTTTGGTGGTAAAATAAAAATTAATAAAATAAATTTTATTTATTCTCATGCCTTATTGGGAGGTCATGACATCGTTCAATGAATTTCGATTTCTATTCATTGGAAACCGAAAATCTTTTTTTGTTTTAAAATTTTTTTTGTTTACAAAAATTTGTTAATATTTTATTTGTGTTACTTAAGGTTTGGTAGTTTGCACTTCATTGTTTTACTCGATTTCAATTGTGTGCTGTTTTTACTTTTTTTTTTATTAAATTTGTTTTTGTCTTGCTGAAATTCTAGTTAGAGATGAGTACGTGACTGGAATTTAAAGTGAGAGAAAACAAAATTTTAATAAATCAAATTAAATTTTTGTCATAAAATACTATATAAAGGGAATTTATCGGCAACTATCTATATAAAGGAAATGTTTTGACAAATTTTTATAGAAAAAGAATTTATCGACAATTTTCTAAAGTAAAAGAATTTATCGAAAATTTCCTACAAAAAGAGACTTTAATAAAAATTTAGGGAAAATGTCCTAAAAAAGGGAATTTAGCGAAAATATTCTATAAAAAGAAAATTATCGAAAATTTTCTATAAAAGAAGATTTATCGAAAATATGCTATAAAAAGAAAATATATCTAAAATATTCTTTAAAATGATAATTTCCAAAAATTTTTTATAAAAGGAAAGTTTATGAAAAATATGTCATAAAAAGTGAATTTCGCGAAAATTAAAAAAAAAAATAAAATTTAGCGAATATGTTGTAAGAAGAGAATTTAGCTATACAAAAAGATTATCAGAAATATGCTATAAAAAGTTAATATAGCAAGAATTATCTATAAAAAAGAGAAATTAGAGAGAATATACTAAAAGACGGCTAAATTCCCTTTTTTTTATAAAAAAAAGAAGTGAATTCAGAGAAAATATGCTATAAAAATAATGTTTTGGAAAATTTTCCTATAAAAAGCGAATTTATCGAAAATTTCCTATAAAAAGAGAAATTATCGAAAATGTCCTATAAAAAGAGAAATTATCGAAAATGTCTTATACAAAGGGAATTTTTCGAAAATTTCCTAACAAAGGAATTTATCGAAATTTCCTATAAAAAGGGAATTTATCAAAAATTTTCTTAAAGAAAAGGGAATTTATTGATCATTTCTTATGGAAAGGAATTTATCGAAAATTTCCTCTAGAAAGGAATTCGTCGAAAAATTCCTATAAAAAGGAAATTTGTCGAAAATTTCCTATAAAAAGAGAATTTACTCTGAAAAGGGAATTTATCGAAAATTTCCTATATAAAAGAAATTTCCTATAAAAAGGAAATTTATCGAAAATTCTCTATAAAAAGGGAATTTAACAAAAATTTTCTATAAAAAGGGAATTTATCGAAAATTTCCCATATAAAGGAAATTTCATATAAAAAGGGAATTTCTTATAAAAAGAGAGTTTATCAAAACATCCTATAAAAATTTCCTATAAACAAGGAATTAAACTACAATTTCCTATAAAAAAAAGGAATTTACGACAACTTCCTATAAAAAGGAATTTAACGAAAATTTCCTATAAAAAGGGAATTTATCGAAAATTACTATAAAAAAGGAATTTATTGAAAATTTCCCATATAATCAATCAACGAAATTTCTATAAAAAATATTCAACGAAATGAAAACAAAATTCTCTATAAGACAAAGATTCAGTGCAAATTTTTAATAAAAAGAAAATTCAACGAAGATTTTCTATAAAAAAATTCAACGAAAATTTGCTATGAAAAAATTTTGTCTATAAAAGAAAATTCAATGAAAATTCTCTATAAAAAGAAAATTCAATGAAAATTTCGTATAAAAAGAAAATTCAACGAAAATTTTCTCTAAAAAAGGAAATTCAATAAAAATTTTTTGTAAAAAGAAAATTCAACGAAAATTTTCTATTATGATTATTTTTTTTTTTTTCGAAAAGTGCCTCCTTTTAAATCAGTACTTTTCTAGCCATCTAAAGGAGTACTAGTCACCTGTAGTATATATCACGTTGTCACCTTTTCTACTCATCTCTATTCATTTTTACCAACGTTGTTTCAAAATACAATAAATAAAAGATGAACAAATTTTCACTAAGGTGACTCATTTTCCATTCACTTGCTCATCTCTATTTGTTTGCTTAAGAATTATATTGTCCTTTATTTTAAATAAAGAAACAAGTTATTTTTTATTTAAAATT